>CM060962.1:158499180-158804180 GCA_030765045.1 Tenodera sinensis
GTTATCTACTAACGGCGGGGCCGGCTCCAGTGGGCCACCTGGTATATTGCTAAAATGTCAATTTTAGACCTAACTTTGGTATTTAAATTTTTTTAAATATTTTGAATTCTTTTTTATTGTCCCTTCAACTTGGATTTATCCAAGTTCCACCGTATTTCACTCAAGCAAACGTATTTTATAGAATTCTGCTTATAAAAGATAATTCAACACTATGTGTGGTCAGTTCGTAGTAACGTAATGTGAGGAATTTCGCTGATTGTTAGGATTTGCCCACTGGTGATGTGTGAGCGAGAAAAATTAAATTGCCAACTCGCATGCAGTCTAATTAGCCAAGGTATAGCTGCCTTAGTAGTTGTTTGCAGGTCTACGCCTTTACTAGACATGTTCTGTTGCTATATGATCCCATACACACATAGCACTTGATAAACACTCTCTATTGAAGTGTTCACGAGCTGCTGACCATGGCACCAGCCTGTGAACAGAGACCTATCGACAATAATGTTTGCTTTAATCAGCCGTCCATTTCCTTATCTATAACCCTGCAGACACAGTTGTATAAAGTTGAATCTTCGTCTGCAATAATTCAGTGGCTTCCCTTTAAGGAGAAAGGCGTCCCTTTTTCCTCATGCAACTAGGTAAGTGGCGAAGGTACAGTGTTTTAGTGTCCACAAATCGGAGTTTGTCGCCAGGCCAGTCCCAGACCACCAATAAACTGGGACGGCGAGCGTGACTCCCTCGCGAGTTCTCAACTTTTTCTGCTCCCACGTTGTGGTTGCCTCTTCATATCAAGTTTTCTTTACAAGCAGACATCTGTACCATTGTGCAATAGAAGCTGGAGGGGGTAATCTACTTGTGATATTCTTCAATCTACCCATAGCCTCTCTTTGCACACTGATATATATTCATTCTGCAGTTTTTCCAGTCCATTTTAAATGCTTCGTTCTTTCTAGACGCATATGCTTGTTATCTCTGTGTCTTATGTCAAATTTAAACTACTATTGCCTTAAAGATTAATCATTTTAACAATAATAACAAGAATAATAATAAAATAGTAATATAGTAACAACAACAACAACAATAATAATAATAATAATAATAATAATAATAATAATAATAATAATAATAATAATAATAATAATAATAATAATAATAATAATAATAATAATAATAATAATAATAATAATAATAATAATAATAATAATAATAATAATAATAATAATAATAATAATAATAATAATAATAATAATAATAATAATAATAATAATAATAATAATAATAATAATAATAATAATAATAATAATAATAATAATAATAATAATAATAATAATAATAATAATAATAATAATAATAATAATAATATAGTAATAACAATAACTAATACTAGTAAAATACAACAACATTAACAAGAAACCAAGAAGTGCCATGAAAACATTTCGTGCCCTCGTGTTGGCATGCAAAGCTTAAAGTACAGGATCCTCTTCGTCTTTTTCTGTTCTTCTGCAGCTAATTTTGTATTTGAAGATTCCTAAGTACTCTGTTAAATGGTTCGTTCACTGTAATGTTGGCACCTATCGACTTTTATTACAATATAAGGTTGTTAGATAAGTCTCTTCGTTTTGCTCGCAAGTTCCATCTATTTAAAACCCATCAATCCTCTACACTCAAGTTATCAAAGTTGCCTAACCACCCTTACGTCTTAGAAGTGAACAACCTGACTCACTATTGGATACGCCAGTGTGTGTTTGTGACTGACGTTAGATGGAACAACGTGAACTTGTGTTTACGAACTAATGAAAGCAAACAGGAACATTAACATCTTATGCTGTTTTACTATCGCAAGGGCAAAACCGCCTCACAATGCCGGCAGCAGGTAAGAAGTCGTAACGAATCGAGCATGTTAAACGTTATTTAGTAGATTTCGAGCTGGGAATTTCTCCCCAAAACAGAAAGTTTTGCAACTACTTTGTCGTAGCTGTGCTGCGGGTGAGGTGTGTTCCCAGGTGTTCTTAGTGATTGAAACGTAAGGAGAAACGAACAAACTTATGAGACAACCACATATTATAGGAAGTTAGGCTTATGGGTAGACATTTAAGCCGCAGTGCTATGACATGCTTTACAAGACCGCACAGCAATAAAAGCTGAAATAACCAAAGGAAAAAGGTCTGTAGTGTTTAATAACAGTAAAATTAATTGGCATTTTTGGCAAATTTTACAGATGAATGTTCAGAAGCTGATTAAAATGAATTTGAGTTAAAATTACAATCCTGATGTATGGAAAGACTTACTTAAATTTATTTTAATACAGAGTGCATCACTCAGGCCAACTTCACTTCACGGCAAGAAATACTACTTGGGTTCCGTTGAAAAGTAATCTACAGTCCAAAATAATTATAAGGAAATTAGAAGTTTAAGATGACTATACATAATATTCGCTTGCGAAGATACGGCTTGTAAAAAATCTAATGAAATACTTAAGGGGAACCTCATAATTGGCTTTTATTAAAGTTTGAAACCACTACAGATGGATGTGAGGAAATTGGATATTGGAACCTCTTCTTTATAACAACACGACATGCTATTATTTTACTATCCTACCTGTCCTTTTACGCTCTGTCTTTTAATAAGTTTAGGGCCTAATAAAATTAGTATACCGTTTACAAACTTGCCCAATTTGAACACACCTGTAATGGACGACAAAGAATAATACAATCACATTCCTTCTTCTTTTGCGTGAAGTTGCTGATACCGGTTTTATGACTTTCTTTTGTGTACATGTGATAAAAGTTTCGCTAAGTCTGAAAACTCCCTAAAGACCGAATACCGAATTTAATTCTTCCAAAATGTGTGCAGAAACTGGGGCACCATTTCTGGGTAAATTAATATCATCATCAACAACAACAACAACAATAATAATAATAATAATAATAATAATAATAATAATAATAATAATAATAATAATAATAATAATAATAATAATAATAATAATAATAATAATAATAATAATAATAATAATAATAATAATAATAATAATAATAATAATAATAATAATAATAATAATAATAATAATAATAATAATAATAATAATAATAATAATAATAATAATAATAATAATAATAATAATAATAATAATAATAATAATAATAATAATAATAATAATAATAATAATAATAATAATAATAATAATAATAATAATAATAATAATAATAATAATAATAATAATAATAATAATAATAATAATAATAATAATAATAATAATAATAATAATAATAATAATAATAATAATAATAATAATAATAATAATAATAATAATAATAATAATAATAATAATAATAATAATAATAATAATAATAATAATAATAATAATAATAATAATAATAATAATAATAATAATAATAATAATAATAATAATAATAATAATAATAATAATAATAATAATAATAATAATAATAATAATAATAATAATAATAATAATAATAATAATAATAATAATAATAATAATAATAATAATAATAATAATAATAATAATAATAATAATAATAATAATAATAATAATAATAATAATAATAATAATAATAATAATAATAATAATAATAATAATAATAATAATAATAATAATAATAATAATAATAATAATAATAATAATAATAATAATAATAATAATAATAATAGTGAAAATTCCTTTAGGCCCCTCAAACTCTGTCAACGGCTTTCGTGGGCCTTTTCTCTTCTACCCTTTGGTGTATATGTATCCTAAGCCTTTTTGTTTCCATTAGCTTGAAGTTTATAGAGCTTAAATTTGCCCGAAATTCGTATTCTCAGTATAAGGGAAAACGAGGGAAAACGCTTCTTCGGGTAAGTTGCCCTCATCGAGATTCGAACTGCAGAGTTTCACCCTAGAATATTCTTTGGAATATAACTCTGTGACATTGTTTGTACATGTTGATGATTAGGGCTCGGAAGTTCATGCCCTAAAAATACTGAAATATGTATGAAAATATGTTCTTAAAGCTTGAAAATATGCCAAGAAATATGCACTATTTAATTAAAACAATTAATGTCCCTTTACAGTAGACAAGACGAGTTAGTATAAATAATAAATGAAGTCACCTTATTCCTTAGAGGTTGAAGCAGAAGTGGTCCCGCTGCTAGCACTAACTGCTAAATTGCAGTTCACAACCAAGACTTTGCACAAATTTTCAACTGTAAAATATCGTCTGTTGTCTCGCAAAGCACTTTTGTAACGTGAAAAACTTCTCTCCACGTCACGAGATGTTATCGGGGCATATTTAAATGTTGTTAACTGCTTCACAGAGAGAGTTAAGTCTCTTGGTGTGACAGATGGTTTTCTTTCGAGAATGTCTCGAATATCGCACATCTGTCTATAACCAGAATTCTTTGAAATTACATAATTTACTTTCTTTTTAACATTTTGTCCTATGTAACGATGCGTACTAATAATGGATTCAGCGATTGCTAGTATTGCTAGTAACTATATATTAACCAAACATTATCGTAACCTAACATTCCACCTTCTATAATTTTTTAAATTATGTCTTTTAATTTTTTATTGAAGCCATGCATTTAATAGTTATTGTCTACTACTGAATTGCGCAAGTATTTCCCAGTTTTGATTGCTGGTCTTTTTGAGAAACAATGAAATGTCAAGGTGGTGTCATAAAGTAGTGCCCCATTGGCATAATGCGATTTATGCAAAAAAGTAAAAAATGAATAGTTAATGTTGAATACTATCTGTATAAACATGACAAGATATAATACCCAGTTATAAAATAACTTTGTTTTAAAAGTTGCTCAGACATTTTGTTACCAGTGGTGGTCACAGAGCACACCCCCCCCCTTCCCCCCGTTGATAGTATAAGTCCTGTAATAAGGACTGGCCATAAAATATGTGATTCATCTAAAAATTAAACAAGGAATATTTAAGCAGTGTTAAATATTACCTTTAAAACATAACAAGATATAATTCCGAACTTTAAACTAAACTTGCTTTAAAAATTGCTCAGACATTTTGTTACCAGTGGTGGTCACAGTTGGTAGTCTTAAATTCTAGGGTTAAGATCGATTTCAGATGTGGACCCATCTTTATAAAGAAATTTTGTTTGTATCACCGTGTACTTCTTAAATTGAGGGGTCAGTGCCACAGTAGTCTAACCCATCTTTTCTAAATATGGGCAGAAGCTGAGTTAAAGTTAAACACACCTGGTTTTTTAGGATAAGGCAAAGCTCATTTTAGTCACACTGATTATTCACTGTTACGTTCTGAGCTTATTAAACTACAATGCACTGAACTATTTTTTATACATAACAGAGTTTGTGGTGTGCTGTAAATCTTTTTCTGGGTTAGGCCGCTGTTGCATACATACATTTTCTTTTGTTTCACCATGCAAAAAGAAGTGGTGCGGTAAATATGTAGCTTTTATAATAACGCGAAGCATGTTTTATCCATACAATTGTTTAAAAGCTTCAACAGTGCCTATTATTAAATGGTAGAACATACTAAAGGGCATTAAACGTGTTAGATTCATAATGCTGAACATTTAGGTATATCAAAATTTGGAAAATTATTTTACACTATCCATGTGATTTCCACATACATAAGCAGTAACAATTTTCAAATTCATACTGTTATTAATGTTTAGGATATATTCAAAGTTCATGAAATATTTTTTATTCACTGAAGCTATTGGAAGTATGAGGTTTACACTTTTATTTGCATGTCTATTTTAGTAATTAGGCATGTCAAAAATGCACCATCCATCTCATTTTCACAGTTTTGAGTAATATTTTCAGAAATCAAACTATTGTAAAATGTATGATAAACTGGTGTGACATAATTTAAAATGTTCCTTAAGTTTGTTTGGATTTATTGGTCTGGGTTTGGCATACATACTTTGGTTCAACCTATTAACATTGCTAACATCCAGAGTATGTTTATCCTTTCCTTTTTGCTGGGTCCTCATTGACTATTTATGGTTAGACCACGGTTGCACTCCAACAACATGGATTTTCGTCTGAGGGAAAATATTAGTAGCTTCAATTTAATACAAGGAATGGATTTTGGCCCAAGCCATACAGTGGGAACATAGTTCACATGAAAACCTGACAGATGACCTCAATATGACAAATTGTGTATCAGAGAGGGTTAGACCACTATTGCACTGACCCCCTCAATTGTTATATTGTCAGAATTTCTACAGCCTTTTAAAACGTGTTTTAAGATCAGCTTCGAAATACAACACCTTCCATTTAGTTACAAAAATGCTTCAAGTGAAATTATTAAAAATCTGTATATAAAATACTGATGTTCAATTTCTGTGTTAATTATACCAGGTGAGTCAGCCGCCTCTTATTGTGTGGAAGGTAGGCCACCCATCAAACGCCATGTGCGCTTTCGTCCAGTTTTGCGCTTACTAAAACGTATTGCCTGGCGTTCTTAAAGAGAGGAATGCGGAAAACCCGGAGGAACAGCGGTTTAAGGAACAGGACGTACTCCTCGCTAAAGTACACCTAAAAAACATACGACTCGTTTACTGAGAGCGAATTCCAGTTTCTAGCCGATTTTACAAACTTTTTATTAGAGTATACATAGCAGCGCAATTCAGTTGACGCCTCTGATAAAAAGGACCTATCATATGAGTACACTAGCAACACCAAATAAGAAAAAATGGTGGTCACTTGTACTTAGAGCAGGGATTAGCTGCGAAAAATTAGGCAAAAATTAAGGACACGCCTCATCCACCATGGACACGTAAAGTCAAAACGCACATAATATTAAATAATGGTTTATTTAAATTTTTACGTAAACTACGTCTCGTACATCTCAAATAACAGGCATAATAGCTTTCGCCATCTAAGTACTAAAATTAAAGCGCCCAGCAAAGGATTAGAACTGTCTTAAAAGACTAAATCAAGCATGAAAACTCGCGAAGTGCCAATGACATAACGCCTGGCATACAAGCCGTACTATTGAACTCTGAATTTGCTTTCACTCAGGTCTCAAAATAGCTGAAGAGATTAATGACTGTAGCTTGTGTGCTAGCTCAGGAACACGGGTTCGCGTCTCGGCATTGTGCAAACTTTACTATGCTCATAACTTGGAAACCTAATTCACAATAACCTAATTACAAAGTCCCTGAGGGTTTAGGACATTATAACTGAAATCGCTTTTATTTGTCTGTATTTCATAGTAGAACAGGTGTAATAATCTCTGCCCCATTGGACTGGCATGGTGCGGTGTGTTATTATGAATGCCGACTCCCTTCATTCTCCACGCGAAAGCTGTTGCATGATATTTTGTGCCATTCCTTCACCACGTATTCGTCAGACGAGTACATTGATATGCTTTTGATCTATGGGGAAACAAGAGCACATGCACAAGCAGCTCAGCATCTATACCGGGAGAGATATGCTAATAGACAACAATCCACAAAATGGAAATAAACCAATTACAAGTTAAAATAATAACAGCTTTTAACATAATAATTGTTCAGCCAATGTTATTTGTGAATATTACACAATAAAAAGTCAGCAAATGTAGGGGAGTCGAACCACATCTACACCAGGGGGATTGCTTACGAATCGGGCACTCGTTCCAACTGAGCTACCTAGTAACGTGAGAGGTAAACATTCCGTTTAACATGTATGGTAGTATTCGCTCGTCCAATGAACATTTGCAGAGGTACAAACGTCAACTGTCCAATTACAAGTATATTAAAAGGCGGTGCTCTAGCATCTATAGCAGTACCTAATAATTTCATCGAGTGTGTAACTAAAGGCATCCATGGTAAATACTTGGGTAGAACCTAGCATAGGGGCCGATGTTTTCATGTTAGAGTATAAAATGCGGATTGCATAAAACTGGAGAATAAGCGGCAGCTGACTCACCTGGTACATTAATCTGCGTTGTATTATCACGTGACATTCAAGCTACTATTCAAGTAAGCCAGTGGTATCGGCAATTCATGTATGCCTTAAAAGACATGGGCGCCTATGATCATTGAATTTGTGCGCCCTAAAGCCCCACCACTACTACTACTACTACTACTACTACTACTACTACTACTACTACTACTACTACTACTACTACTACTACTACTACTACTACTACTACTACTACTACTACTACTGCTACTACTACTACTACTACTACTACTACTACTACTGCTGCTGCTGCTACTACTACTACTACTACTACTACTATTACTACTACTACTACTACTACTACTACTACTACTACTACTACTACTACTACTACTACTACTACTACTACTACTACTACTTAAAAGACATATATGATTAGCTATAACATTACATGTAGCGGTATGCTTTTGCTTAATCCCTTAAACTATTAAAAATTAATCAATGCTTGTTTACAGGATTACAAGGAGCTGCACGTTTTACTTCAGGATAGATTAAAACGCGTCTCGCGAAGCTCATTAAAGCAGGCGGGAAGCACTTGACAAGCGATGTCACGTTAAGGGCTTAAAACAACGCCTCACTTTTGTTTCAATTTTGATCACGGTGCTCCCCATCTGCTACAGCTGCTTGTTTATGTGAGAGGCGTACACGGGATCTGCCCTAGGCGTGGTAAGGTACACAGGTATCTGATTGGATAGAGATCCACTCCACGAGAGGCTTTACAAAGCTTTACGTGGTGACCCTCCGGGCTTGCTTGTTGCTGCTGGTGTCTTCTCCCTTGATACTTCATCTCCCTTCCTTCTTATCTCCATCTTAGCCACCGATGTCGTTCTCTTTTCTCTAGCCTCCCTCTGCAATCTCCACGAGGCGATACGTGATTCCATTATGTTGTTGTCACCGTTCTTCACTCCTACGTCTTTACCCCCTTTTTCTGTCTTCAATATATTGTTAAGACTTGGACAGAGGACCTTAGTGTCACAGTATATGTGACAAAGAATGGGCAAGTATCATTCTCGTAAAGCTTCACTAAAAATAGTAGATTCCTTGAGATCAGAGTCGGATTCCGTAATCCTATCACCTTCAGCGTTAAAATGAAGTGTTACCTTGTGTATACACAGAAGATGGCTTCTGAAATGAAGGATTGCAGCAGACCTCCACAAGGTTTATCAGCAAGTGTCATGGAATAAGCGTAAATTAACATAAATTCTTTGACTATTTCTATGGAGGGTGATCTAATAAAAAGATTTATATATTTGGGCTCCAAATTCCAAGAAAAAGGAAAGGATCGCCATGAGATCAGGAGAAGGATAAACCTGGCCAACAAAACTTATTTCTCGCTGTATTGCCAATATGTAAATTTAAAGATGCGCATATATCTACCAATGACTATAAAACTATCATTAGAAGTGTGCTTTGTTATGGATGTGTGAACTGAACTCTCAATAGAAAAGAGGAAATTATGGTTAATGCAATTGAAAGAAAGATTTTAAGGAGAACTTGGGGACCTGTTAAAGGCAATGAAATATGGAGAGCAAGACATAACAACGAGCTATACAAATTGTATAATGGGCCAGCTGTCCCCATAATCATTAAGCTTAAAAGATAACAATGGGCTGGCCATGTACAACACATGGGTAATGAACACATACCAAAGAAAATTTTATGCAATGTTATTGGTGGCAAGGGACGAGTGGGTAAAACCAGAAATAGGTGGATTGGTGCTGTGAAGGAGCACATAAGGAGAGTTTTGTATATAAGGAACTGGAAAAAGAGAGCACAAGGTAGACAAGAATGAGGAGCTTGATTAAGGAGACTAAAGCCCGATATCAGGCTTTCGCGCCATAGAAGAAGAAGAGGAGGAGGAGGAAGAAGAGCGTACTGATACGTGTCATGTTGGCAGTATAAGCTCAGGCATTAAGGAAATGTAGTGGTTATTATTAATTTTATTGCTGAAATTAGGATACTATTCAAAAGTTCGAACAGATGTTGAAGCTGTGTAGAAACCCTCGACACGCATCTTCAGAATTGTTTGCTAAAAATCATTATACATTTCGGACTACTCCTAACTGGTTCCCATTTGGTATATCATTAGAGCGGCCTTTTAAAATACGATTTTTAATTTTACAATAAACGTCAGGGACGTATGTTCAGTCCCTCTCTTTTCTGGAAGCTAACTTCCTAGCAAATGCCTTGATTGTCTAGTATTATACTGTTATTTTTCACTCATTCTCACACTACTGATTTTTTATTTCTTTTTGATTTTCTTCAATGATTACTTTGCATTTGATTTTGAATTTTTAAATTCACTATTTGACTCTTCTTTATTATCTTTTCCCCCAATTTCATTATTTTAAAACTTACCATTATTAACTTCATTACTGCACTCATTGCCTCGCTCCCTTTCAACTTTCACCACACCTTATCCCACTTTCTTTGTCCTGTCATACGGCGTGGTGTTTCTAATTTCTTTATATTCTTCGCTTTCCTATATAATATATCACTCCCCTCTTCTGTGTGCAACCCTCCTTCAATAACCTAACTATCCTACGCTGCTCACTTCTTCCTCCCCTACCAAACAAGTGTACTCCTCCCCTGTTATCTTATATATCTATCTACTCATTTGTAGTGATCATAAACTACATCTTTTTCACTTCCACGCTAATTTAGACCTGTGTTGGGAATTGCTCCGGTAAGATTTTTGCTTATTGACCTCCTAACCTCAACTCCTGCTCTCAAGTTTGGTTGCGTTGTTGTCATTCCTTCTCCTCCTTCCACCTGTCGCCTGTCAGCATTCACCTCCTTCTGTTCAGACTCCTGCTTCACTGACCTCCCCTTCTTCTTTTCCCTTTCCTTTCTGCTCTTCCTTCTGCGGTTGGGTGGACCACTTGCTCCTTTTCCCGGCTCTGCGTCCGCCGGCCAATCACTTGTTGGTTCCAACATAGAATCACTGACATTTCTTATAAGGTAACCCTACTGTGGCATGATGCCAAAGTCACAATACGTAACTTCCAGGTATGGTAGGTAATGTTCTTTCGGACACATGAGTTTTAAGCTGTGGCAATGACGTCACAGTTTTTAATGTATGAACAGGTAATCTATCGGGATGTTGCCACCACATTCTTTGGAAGCTTGAAACAGTTCTGAATTTATCAATCATCATTAGGTTGTGTAAATATATGAATTTTAAACGGCTTGAATCGTAATTGTTACTTTAATTTTAATTATTCACTGCGCTGAAAGCAGAAGTGCATCACCATTTTAACATCATTGAGAGTACTAGATATAAATGGGTTCCATTTGATTCTTATTTAAATATTATGTGCATACAATAGCATGGAAGAAAGAAGTTGTACACAATAAATAATTATCAGTTAAGAATAAGTACTTATCCGTATAAGCTTCGTAAAAGCTGAACATTTTAACCCAACCGCATGGTACACACATGGGTACCGATGGTAAACTTGTTAAATAAAGTTATAACTGAACTCTATCAACACTAGGCTAAATAAAGGATTATTGCATGTACTCCCAGAATAGCAAATGGTTTGTGTAAATAATGTTTTATATAAAACACAGAAACAATATAAAGGAATCTATTATTTTATATTCTAAGCGTAACGCTACTATAAATAACTAGCAGGCCATGTGTCATCATTAGTCGGTTGTTTAAGTGAAGGAAATACGTATAGTCGATGGCAAAATAAAAGAGCAAGAGTCATAGGAGTTGTACTCGGAAAATGTCGGCAGCGTTCGCTGACACTGTGTTAACAATACACGATTTAATGCCACCCTATGTTCATTTCCAACCATACGATAAATACGAAGATGCCTTTCGATTTGCTTGTATGTGTGATAGCTGTCCGGTGAAGTGCACGTGTTTCGAAATCTTGATATACGTAATGTATTATTATGATAATAAATAATAATAATAATAATAATAATAATAATAATAATAATAATAATAATAATAATAATAATAATAATAATAATAATAATAATAATAATAATAATAATAATAATAATAATAATAATAATAATAATAATAATAATAATAATAATAATAATAATAATAATAATAATAATAATAATAATAATAATAATAATATATTATTATTATTATTATTATTATTATTATTATTATTATTATTATTATTATTATTATTATTATTATTATTATTATTATTATTATTATTATTATTATTATTATTATTATTATTATTATTATTATTATTATTATTATTATTATTATTATTATGGACATTTCAATAATATTCGTTTTCTATTTTTGGGTGACCTTTAACAGAGTCCCATTCTATAAAGTCCACTTAATTTTGCTGAGATGCCCATTTGTCTTGAGGTTATTTTGGTGCCTTAAATTGACATGGGACCACCGGCTTTATCTCCCTTGCAAAGGAAGCCATGCTTAAGATTTTTAAGGCTCTGTATCAAATGTAAAAGGTGAAAGTAAAGACACGAAATTTAAAATACACGCTCCGTTATGTACGCATGTCACGTCTGCTTCACGATCCCCCTCAAAGTTCCTGTGTCACACCTTGACAAATCTGACTTCTTAATCGCATCTGAAACACTCATTTTCCTCTGCGAATTTCTGAATTCTATGAATACTTTTTCGCTTTCTAATTTTCAGTATTAGCATATGTGCGTTTTAATGTAATTCTGCCATTTCTGAATGTATTGAGTTCTTATATCTGAACCGTGAGTATATCGGAGCATTTCACATTGACGGAGTTCTGCGGAACACCTAATGGACTTAGGTACTCTTGACTTATTGCAAAGTGCTTTCTCCTCAACACAAAACTTGGCTAATGACTTTTTATTCCTTTACGAAATTGTAAATCGTGCTTTCTACATTATGTATTAACGTTAATATAGATTATTTAAAAAAAAAAAAAAAAAAAAAAAAAAAAAAACACCGGCAATGCTTAGTATGTTGTGCGAGACGGCAAACTGACTGTTTTTAAGACAGTAATCCTTGCTCAGAAGTACACGGTTTGGACGCTGTAGAACATCGAAGTGCGAGAGGGTGTAAGTTCACATTTCGTCAATGAACCCAACATCGAGCTGTTCACATTACAAATGGGCTTCAAACTGTGTATCTCCTACGTCATTGCAGAGCCTATATCGGCGGTGGTGAGCCTCATGCATATGACCCAATACGTGGGGCTGTCCTTGAAGATTTTAAACCGCTCTGTGGACTCGAGCCATAAAATCCTATGCTGACGTTACAGGAGTGTCATACACCACACTCTTCGTAAAACTCCACAGAAAATAGTCCAAACATGTCAGATCTGGCAACCGCACTGGCCATGGAAGTGGTTCACCTCTACCAATCCTTCGATTTGAATATGTGACGTTGAGGTGATTCCACACATTTACATCAAAATATGCTGGAACTCAAGTCGGCCATTTTCGTAGGTGTGTCGTGTTGCGTTGTTAAAAGCGTTACTGTACTGCAAGCTGCACAAATAATCAGTAGGATAGGCACCGAGAACTCCATGGAGCAATTTCGCGCTTACGCAGGAAGGTTATTATGCTCAAGTCGTTGATCCCAGTAAACAGATGGCTAAAGGGTTGCACATCTTCCGTATTAAGATACCAACACGAATGTTAACAAATTGCCACAAACGTTCGTTCTCAAACTTCGATGCGCTACAGCGTCCAAACCGTGCATTTCCGGACAAGGGTTCCTGTTCGAAAACCGATTAGTTTGCCATCTCGCACAACATACTAAGCGTTGTCGGTGTTTTTTAGGACACCCAGTATAAAACTGTTTATTCCATTCATTTACCTATCTCACTATTATTTCTTTATAAGGTTGTTAATCTTAAAGGTCACTAATTGCGGATAGTTCGGCATATGGAGTTTCATGTTTTCCTTATGTTTATCTATCGCAGCATAATTTCTTCATCCTCATCTAAACACAAAAATAATCACAGGAGAAAAATATTAGAAAAGCTGGAACACAAAGTTCTGCTAATTGCAGCCTTCATGCATTTAATGCATGGATATGCAAACAGAGCTGTAAGTGGCGTTTGATAGCGTTAAACCTATGTGGAGAGACTCCTTAAACATAGCCTCTAGCCTAGTGGGTAAATGTTGGTGAACTGGAGATAAGATCCCTTAGGCTAATGCCAGTGTGGGCGGTGCTGCAGTCACACACCCCAATTACCATTCTGATGCTTAGTGAAATGTTCACAACTGGCTGATGCTTGGGAAAGAGAGAGTATGTTTGTAATGTTGGCTATTCGTGAGCTCAGAGGTGCAATTAATCAAATGAGTTCTCCTGGCTGAAGACAACAAAATAGTTGGAGCGTTCTCTTTAACAAACTCAAATAATTGCAAAAACAATGAAGAGCTAGATTGTTCTTACAAGTGCTTTTTTACACGGAAGATGACTTCTGTTGAGGTAAATAAATTCAAGGGGATTTAATAAATTAAATGCATACACACACAAAAGATCATACAGGAAATATATTTATTATTATTATTATTATTATTATTATTATTATTATTATTATTATTATTATTATTATTATTATTATTATTATTATTATTATTATTATTATTATTATTATTATTATTATTATTATTATTATTATTATTATTATTATTATTATTATTATTATTATTATTATTATTATTATTATTATTATTATTATTATTATTATTATTATTATTATTATTATTATTATTATTATTATTATTATTATTATTAAAACATTAGTTGTTTTTACACGTGTTAATGATAGTGTTTAAAAAATTTAAAGCTTTAATTTTCTTTACATCCTACGATGGTTTGAATCTCGAGCTGTTCGTCGTCAGGCAAAAGCATCATGGTATGTCTCCAACGTTATGCTACATGATGATGTACACTTCTCTACAAAAAATTAAGAAACCACATTCCGTAGACCTCAGTATCAGTAGCGCTTAAGTATCCATCCGAAGGCAGTTACGGTGAATCTACTAGACAACGATACTAGGATTGACCGTCCATAACGCTGTAACATTTTGAACTTACAATCCCTCTTTAGCTACTTTTAGTGCTCCAAAATTTACTTGTAACCCATTTACTGAATGTGTTGATAATAGCATTATAAATTTGCGGTTAATGTAATAAAAGTATTTCGTAAATTTCAGGACACCTTACGGGCCATTCTTCGTAGATTTTTAGGTCATCAACTTTCGAGCCTTAATACTAAATACAACTTAATAATTGATATAACTGATGTTCCATGTTTTCACCGCTCAAAAATGAGGCAAAACCGCAGGATTTAAAACGTAAAAATACCTGATACTAAAGCCATGCAAGAATAACCGTAAAAGTGGACAATTAAAAACGCAAGGGCTACTTAAAATATTCTTCAGCATTTGCAGAAGAAACAAAACCACTATTAATTTGAATTAGGATGCATAATGCCCAGAGTTGCACAGCCATTGTCAGTTGCTCCTTAGAGCCCTTCGTGCATGTTGGAGACAAGCCTTGAACACTGATGGGGGTTACGCACGTACATAATGTTGCCACATGGACTCCTAGAACCTCCCGTGGTTTATCTACTCGACGCATCGCTCACTCCTGAATCAGGAACGCCCACAAGTGCTCAATGGGGTTCAAACCAAGACACCTCGTACGCCAATCGATGCACACCTTCTGGGTGTCTTATTAACCAGTTTTGGTGAAATTGAAGTATGAACAGCACTGTTGTGCATAAAATGCCCCTCCCCCCTGTTCCGGGAAACTATCCCTTAAAGATGGGAACACAGTGTTCTGGAGCACATCGTTCTCTCGGTTAATCAGTTGTCCTGGTCCAGATGTAGTCATAGGTTCCACAGCGAATTCCACAGACTGCTTGCATGGAATACTGTGCCACGAGGCCTACAGAGACACATTCTATCTCGCTGGTCAGATAGGAACACCAGCTCGTCCGACCAGATGGTTAGATCCCAGTGGATCTGCCTTAGCTGGTTGTTTCTTTTGGCCTATTCCAATCTTTGTGGGTGAGCCTCAGTTAGTGTTGTCTGAAATTCAAGGTCAGTCTTCTTTAGTCTCCGCCATATAGCTCTATGAGAACATGCGTTTTCCACGGATGTCTGTGTAACGGCATGCTCCCTCACCTCCGCCACCAGTCCCTTGTCTTGTGCAGATTAATTACTCGAGGTCTTCTTGATCTTGGTAGTGACTTGGTCCATTAAACGCCTGCCATTTGATGTCGGTGTAGCCATCGTCATATGATTAAACGAATGTTCTTAATGGATTTGGGGAAGACTCCGATCCTGTGAGGAACGTTCTATGATCTCGCCGCCCTTACTGCTAACCCTTGACAATCACGTATACGCGGCATATTGCATATTGCAACGAATATCTAAGAATAATGTTTCATGCACAAGATTTTGACAATTAATGGTGATAAAAAGAAGAGAAAATATCAGCGTTATGAATCTGTATCAATTTGTTTCAGGATGTTCATTATTTTTAAATATTCATTAAGGGAACATGTAAGAACTATTATATAGCTTTAAGCATTTCAACATCATTTGTCTGTCGTTAATAAAACCAACTAAGGGAGCTTAGGCGGCGCCGTGGCCGAGCGGTTAGCACGCTCGCCTACCACCTAGGCGGCCCGGGTTCGATCCCAGGGACCCACATGTGGTATTCGTGGTGGACGAAGCGGCATCAGGGCGGGTTTTCTCCGGGTGCTCCGGTTTCCCCCGCCATCTCATTCCACCGGTGCTCCATCTTCACTCCATGTATCATCAGTATCACCGCCTGCGGTGCCGTAGTAGTAAAAGCGGGCGTTAAGCACTACAACTACAAGGGAGCTTATAGTTCACACTGAACACTGTGGAACTCATATTTGTTCTAGATAATGCTCTCTTTTTACCCTCTAAGTAAATCTAAACGAAGATATAAGAAACAAAACAAAGTATTTAACCCATTTCTAATGGTGTTGCGAACTTTCCGCCTTGGAATGACATTTGTTGCAGAGTTAAGGAGAGAATAAAACTTAATATAATATGAACAGACGCAAAGTGTTCATCTGAGGAATAGCTGAGATCATGTCATGATCCGTAGAATTTAAAGTGCCAGTTGTTGATGGTTCCATACCTGCCTGCCGCATGATCATTTACTGAAATGGAAAATTAATAAACATCTTTAATTCATTATATTCTGTTATTGGGAATGGAGCATCAGGATAACAATACACTTCTAGAAATTGAGTTGGCAAACATGTATAGTGCCTGGAAATTAACAAAATACAATAGTGTGTAAACTTTATCTTCATGTACAACTAATCTAAGACTATGTTACGTTCTAATTAATATATCATTGAATACTTTGTTCAGCGAATCCAATGGTTATTCTAATAATGCATATTGTGGAAATTAATTTCGTCCTTTTACTATTAAGAGCTGTCCAATATATTATTAAATGCATTTGCTTTCGATACTTTTTCGTCTAATTCTCACATGCCATTCATATTAAAGCATAATTAACTATAAATGAAGACAATCATTCTACGTGCACTCAACATTTTAAACTAACTCTTTTCGTTCCTTGAGTCTGGAACATTTTAATTCCCTTGCTTGTCCAGACCTTCTACATGAAGAAGACATAGAGCTTCCCTAGAGCCGTTGTAAGCTAATGTAAACATTAACAGTGCATGGCACAGGGTAATGGTTTTCGAGATTTACAGAGAGACGACCTTGAATACCAGTGTTTAAAGGAAACACCGATTTTGGGATGAATTATTCATAGTTAAGGTAGGCGTATTCGCTGTTTTATGTGCCCGAATTACAATTAACACTCTGTAAAGCATTTACTTGTAAAACTGCAATGGCATTGCAGGTTCGTAAGACTGCGGGGGAAAAATACAAGTAACCATGAAACTTGACGCTCTGGTAGAGGAGCTTAATTGATAAAAAAACACTCCATTAATTTGTATAAGTTTATATTTGGCACAAGTTGTATATGTACATATATAGTTATAGTTACCAGTTATTGCCGATTAAGCTTACGTCTGGAGACAAAGCATCCGACACTCGAATAATTTTACTTCTGCTCCACTACTTAATGGAAACATAATAACAACGCAATTTCTATATCTGTGCTCAATTTTAATTTACAATATTTACTCGTTGTATTATAATGATTGCAGCAATATTGTTTTTAAAAACTATGGGTTTAGTCAATGGTTGCCATGATTCTACATAGCAAGGGTAACATTTTACAAATTTTATTCCCATACTGTTCAAACCAATGAAAAGGAGTGTCTCGAAAGTGGTTAGCTCTACAACATAAACTGTTTTACATAAATTGTGTGCGTTAACAAAATGTACATTCATTGAGCAGTAAGATTCCCGTAGACGATTTACCAGTTGTGCAAAGTTCATTCAGAATGAGGAAAAGTCAGTGGCTATTCCTAGAAAATTCAAGATATACGGTTCATTTGTTATCAAAATATCTACCATTTTTAACAAATCTTAGTCAAAATCGTTGGAGTTATTTTAGATACCGTAAAACTTTATCAGGAAAGGGCAGTTTGGAGAGGGAGGTTTTTCTTGAAGTGTCCGTTCCATGACCTTTGACTTTTCCTCTAAAAATACATCTTCTGGACTCAGAAAGTTTCAAACCGTGTATTTCCTGTAAAATCTCGATATAATTTTTTTTTTTTTTTTTTTTTTTTTGTGGACTGCAAACTTTGTGTATGTATGTGGTAGAGAAAGTAATTAATGCATAACAATGTATGCGTGGTTCTATCGTAAAGCGAGTATTCGACCTCGAGATTTCACCGGAAATATATGTTTTCAGACCCCTGAATAAAAAAAAAAAAAAAAAAAAAAATGGAATACGATACTTCCTCTACTTACCAGTAGAGCAAGTGAAAATGTGATGGTTACATCATGTGCGCTTCTGTACAAATGCTGTACACCGTATTGAACAGTTCAAACTAAAACCTCCTTTCAAATAGGTTGAGACCTGAGTTTTTAAGGAATAAATTTACATAGAAAATGTAAAAAATTCGTTGCAAATGAAGCTGTGTGGGAACATTTCCACACACAATTCAGAATATGCGTTATATTGATGTATACAAAGCTTACCTCGATTAGCATGAAATATATGGAAAAAAGGCGATATTTTATATTCACGTGACTTTCTCTATTATTTGTGGGTGTATGAACTATTCTCACGAAAGCTCACTTTTCTATTTCATTTTAATCAGGTGAAATCTTTGCAGAAATATCTGCATTTTGGTCATAGATGTAAAGGGAATAGCGATAGTTAAATACTTGACAGCTGCAACGCTTTTATTGCCTTAGCATTTTCACGATATCGCAAAAAACAACTGAAAATGAGTTTAAAACATATAAAAAGTATTAAACAATTCTAAACATAATTCTCATTAGAGTATTTATTAGAGCATTTAAAAATGCTTTGTGTCACAAAAGTGGTGATTTAAAATAAATTGTGTGTCTTAAAGAAATCTCCTTCTTGCAGTACCTTGACTTCCATCAGTTAACGTTTACGAACTTATACAATATTTCCTCTGCATAAGCAGAAGGTAGAGGTACTTGGAACGGAGGGCAGAACATCGCGAGTGCTTCTACCCTAACCCCTGGGAGGCGGGGGTAACAAGAAAGACCCAAAGAACAACCGGATCCGGATAAACGACAGGTGCAAGCTGGCACGGGGTCCCTAATGTTTCCAGAAAAACGCATCCAGCAGGAACCTCCACTTCCAGAAGGTGGCACCCGGTTGGTGCAGTTCCAGATGACGCCAAGGAAACCATCTAACAGCGTCCTTCCGCAAATCCTACAGGCCAACTCGCAATTACGCCGGAGGTGGAGCCTTTACAGTGAGCAAACCCCGCCCGGCCGTAACCCCTCGGCCGAACACCGTCGGCTGGTCCTACAAGCCGGAAATGGACAAAAGGGGAATAATGGAAACGGGAATTGACGGACAGTAAAGCTGTAATATGAGGATGAGCACCCCAGCTTTCGACTAAGAGGCAAGGAGAAAGTACGGAAAACCCAAGTCAGAGTGCCCCGTCGGCTGGTATCGAAACAACGACCTAGTGAATGCGAGTCACTCACATTACTGCCGCAGCAACAGGCTCGGTCTGCATAAACAGAAATTCACAGGTTATTCCCAGAAAATTAAAAATATCGATTTTATTTAACAGGTAAATATCTTGGCGTTTGAAACAAAAAACAAATCACCCACATTTTAGAAAATCCATTTAATGGTTAGTTGGGGATGGGGCATTTTCTTGAATGTTTTGTGTCACATCTCTGGAAGAAATTGAGCTTAAGTTTGACACCTATCCAACCTCGCATTTTTGAGTTATCTGTTCCGAAGTCACAGAGACACCTTTTTCTAAAAATGTCTTCCATATGTCTCAAAATATGCAATTCCGGTTAAACCTCGGTATCAACTTTTTTCGTGGAATGCAATACCTTCTTTGCCTACGGTGTATGAGGTAGAGAAAGTTGAGAAAACCTGTATTATAGGACATGTTTTCAACTTAACTCTAGACGATCAATTTTTTCCCCAGCTGAAACGTCTGTAGGGAGCTCAAAATTGTTTCATCAGTACGACACAAGTTATTGCTTTATTAAATGTTTGATAGCATATATAACGGGAGAGCAAAAATCTTCCGAATAGGCTGCGCGGTATTTTGACTGTTCGCGTTCTTGGTGCTCCTTGCCGTCTGCCGCTATCATAGAAAAGTGCGGATGAAACCATACAGCATTTTTTTAACTGCTGTTAAAGGCTTTATTTATCAACAAGACAAACCCACATACCCTGGAAGAATTAAAACAAAATATCCGCCAAGAAATTGCCAGCATTTCTCAACGGGAAGGACGGCGAGTGATGGATAGATTCCTAAAGAGGTGCTAAAACTGTATGGACAATGACAGTTTCAGCACCTCCTTTTGTAAAGTTGATAAGTAAATGTTTTAAAATTTGTTTTAAAAATGTTGTATAGTTTCATCCACTCCTTTCTATGATAGCGGCTGGGCAATGTGCGGAAAGGCAAAACATCTCGCAGCCCGTTCGGAGCTTTTTTGCTTTCCCGTTACACACACACACACACACACACACACACACACACACACACACACACACACACACACACACACACACACACACACACACACACACACACACACACAACACACACACACACACACGCACACACACACACAAACACACACAGATATATTGCTGTATTAAGTTAGGTTGACCTTTTGTTTTAAATATTATGGATATGCTTATTCACTGACATGATAATATATTAATATAAAGTTTAGGAAATAATATCACCTTATTATGAGTGTTTTGGCAGACACATGACTGATTATTAAACATTCAACAGGTGGCTTGAACGAAATGGAAAACATACCTTCTTAAATTGTAGACATAATTTACAGTGGACAATTTTTCTTACATTTGCAAAATTATTTATGAACCCTAGCGCAGCAGCCCTTCAGGGGCTAAGAGTTACTTATAGCAAGTTTTTTTCTGAAATGTCGCTAGTCATGTAAAAATATTGTGTGAATTTGAAATAGATCTGTTCCTGAGGCAGTCATTTGAGATAACGTCTGAGAGCTCTATTTGAAATAAATATCACTGCCTACTCGCAAGACTTCATTGCTCCCTTTAAGGTATATTGCCCTCTCAAGTACCAATAGACTCTTGTCTTAGTATAAAAGCTAATGAACTCTTAAAATTTTATAGATTATTATCCACTTCCCTTTCGCTTTAGAGTCACATCTCTCTTAAGCTGTAGAATTGCTACCAATTAACTTCAGATTCTTAGACATTTATTTGATCCATCAGTTCTTCACGTTTCACTCTCCGCTAGTGGTAAGAAACTGGGGGAGGGGGTGGATTATAAAGTCTGTAACCTTGTGACAGATCTTCCAAAGTGGAGGCTTCTGAAAAACTAATACAGGGAAATGAAGCGTGGAGCAAAATACCCCAGTTTCACTTCTAGGGCACACATTTTGAAGAATTTCAGTTACTGCAAGATATATCCTCATAACTGAAATGTTTGATGGTGGCCAAATATCTGTGTGAATTTTATTTTCAATTCTGTAATTAAATTATTAGAAGCGAGTGCTTTCTGAGTGATAGTGTAGTATTTTATCCTGGTCAGCTTCACAAATTGATCTATTGCCCTTGCAATCATTCGATACACTCGCAGAAATTTGCATGTAAACCTAAGATTCTATCTGCTTTCTGTGATGCAGGCTATTGTTAGGTATTTTTAAGTTTTGCTGTTTGTTAGTCCACACCACAACACGTTATCATAAGTATCGTGTAATAACCCATGCCTAATGAAGAATCAAGCTATACTTACTATAATTGTTTGAAATCAAATACCTTGTTGCTGTGAACTTTTGTATATTTTAATTAATAATATTTATTGTATTTCTTGTTATCCTCATGTAGTTTGAACAGCGCTTTAAGGGAGAACATAACAGTTTAAATCTTTCGTAATTATCACTTGACTATCTGATACACTCGGCGTTTCCCATGGTGCCCGCCTCTGTAGGGTGATGGTCCCGAGTTCGAATCGCCCTTAGGGTGAGTTATCCGAATAAGGGTTTTTTTCCGAGGTTTTTCCTTATCCTGACAAGACGAATGTCGGGTAACTTACAGCTCTATTGACCTCGCACTCATTTGAGCATCATTTCATTCATTGACCGTCCAATATCACACTACGTTGGAGGAGGGTTAAAAAAAAAAAGGAAGAACAGTGACAAAATGAAGCACTATTAAAAACGATGGTAGGTTAGTCGCCTTCATTTGAGATAACACACCTCAGTTACATTACATTAAGTGCACTTTTGAAGTTGCCCGTGGTTTGGCGATTTATTCCTACAACGTTAAGAAGAGATGCTTTACTCATGGTCTTGCGTTTCTTTGGAGATATTTAAACTGCATTACCTAAAACTCCTAAACAAAGTTACTTAAAACTCTTAGGAGTCTATAAAGAATAAAAGTGAACAAAATAAATGAATAAAAACACAGATGAAACAGCAAGCAAACGCATTGCTGAATAACAACAAATATCACAGCAGGAAAATGCATGTAAAGCATGAATTGCGTTTTATGCTAAGAAGCAGGGTGTCATATCACGTTTATTTTGCACAATTTTAGGCAAGCGTTCTCATTTTATAATCATTATTTGCAGAAGCATCTAAAGTGTAATCAACACATATTTGATTACCTTTAAGTCATTAGCTATTGTGTAACCATAGCTTATGGTAGTGTTATAAGTTGGTTTACTTAGCTTCTTAATGAGATCCCAGAGCCCTTAAAAATATTACTGTGTTTTATATGCTGCGTTATAAACGTTATACAGGTAAGGGTAATGTACGCAGAGTGTGTCAGAAACCACCGAGAACGCTTATTATGTTGCACGGGACGGCAAACTGGCAAGTTTTCAAACAGGAATCTCTGTCTGCAAATGCACAATTTGGACGCTGTAGAGAGTCGAAGTGTGAGATGGGTGGGTGTACGTTAATATTTCATCAATAAACCCAACATCGAGCTGTCTACATTACAAAGAGGCTTCAAACTGTATTCCTCTTGCTGTGTAGCCTATTGCAGAGTATATATCGGCGGTGGTGAGCCTCATGTGCATGACCCAATACGTGCGGCTGTCTTTGAAGATTTTCAATCGCTCCGTGGACTCCAGCCATAAGGTCCTCCATTACAGGAGTGACAGACACCATACTCTTCATACAACTCCACACAAAATACTCGAGAGATGTCAGATCTGGTGGAACTGGTCCACCTCTCCCAATACATCAATTTAAACATACGATGTTGAGGTGATTCCACACATTTACATCAAAGTGTACCGGAGCTCATGTAGGCCGTTTCCGCAGCTGTGTACTGGTACGTGTCGTACTGCTGTTAAAACGTTACTACATTACTGTACTGGAAATTACACAAGTAACGTAACAGGATACGCACCAAGGACTCTATGGAAGAATTTAGCGCTTGCACAAGAATGTTATTATGCTCAGGTCGTTCATCTCAGTACACAGATGGCTAAAGAGTTCCATACCTACCTTATTAAGATACTAAAACGAATGTTAACATATTATCACAACCGTTCGTTCTCAAACTTCGACACTCTACAACGTCCAAACCAGGCTTTTCGGGACAGAGGTTCCTATTTTAAAACCGACAAGTTTGCTATCCTGCACATCATATAAAGCGTTCTCTGTGTTTTTGTTTTGGGACACCCAGTATATACTAGGGCGGTCCTTATATGGGGGTTACATAAAAATGTCAAGTGCTTCGAGTGCACACTCTCCTATATTTATAGTTACATGTTTTGATAAGGTGCCAAATTTCATTAAAATTAATTAATATTAACCCTTGCCGCAATGGACTTAAATGTGTAAATAAACTTAACCACTGAAAGTGTGCTTGTAACTTTCTAATGGCATAAACAATTGAAACCAACCTATACATATTTTGTGAATGTGTTTAATAGATTTAAAGAAATTTAAGTATTAATATGTAATAGAACATACAAAATGTGCGAATGAAGCTTAAATCAATACTAGTTTTAACACGATTTTCTTTTTAGTGTTTATTTTTTACGGTCTGGGCATTGTCTTCGCTGATCTTGCACACATCGCCAAATAAATTTCTTCTTCTTCATTGGTCGATATTAGTCCATTGAATTCTTGTATTAACTCCACTGCCCGCTCTGCCGTATCATTTACCACCTTAAGATTTTTCAGTCTCTTTGCCGCTAAGGTAGGAAATGTTTGAATTCCAAGAAATTGTATCTTTATTTAAAAAATTAAATCTGTGCTTAACTTATTCAACATATTCAAACTCTTGATGAAATTAACTCCTCACTTCCCTAGTCCCAAATAGTAGAGAGATTCATAGTTCAGTCTGTTAGTAAATATGTTTATATGTTCTGAATAGCCTATGCAAACATGTTATGTTTAAATTTATGGAACTATAATAAGCCACAAATGAAATTTGCCCAAAATGTTTGTAACTGCAACAGATAACAGTGTATCTCCTTTTGGTCATCATGGTTTCTTTTTTGTATCATGTGTGTTTTTATTTTCATTGTTAAAGCTGTCATCAAACAGTGATAATATACAAATCTCTTCCTTTAAATACCATAAGTGCTGACAAAACTTTTAGGACATTCGAACAAACCCTTGCATTTACTTTTTCGTACAGTTTTAATTCTTTTAAAACAACAACTCATTGCAACGTGCGCCGATTGTTGATGAACTCAGAAACCACAATTTTGCATATACATACTTTCACCACAAATAGACAGAGGTCCTTCAGTCCAACCAATTCACTAACAGTGAGAGACAGCTGAGAACGAAAGAGGAATATCTTCAATAAATACATTCTTTTGGCTATCCACCTTGCATGATGCAAAGTTCCAGGTGATCTTACTCTTAGACTGAAGTCCACAGTTGTCCCCAGAAACATGATACACAATTCAATGTGTTCACGGTCATCATTCTTCAGGTCCTTTTTAGTAGCTTTCGGGAGAAATTAATTACATCAGAGTCATTCGCTTCAGATCTTTCTTCAGAAGAATCATTAATAATTTCCAAAAATAATAAACTATTATCGCCTTACATTTTCCTTAGCTCCTCTTTATAACTCTAATCCTCACCATTTCCTCCTTTGCCACAACTTCCAGTCAACACCTCCAAGATAACCTCTACCGCCAGGCTCTCGTTAATATAATAGAAAGAGTTTATCGTCTTCTATTTTATCATGTTCAAAGTATTAGCATGGGCAACAGTCAACTAATTATTTAGAGTTGGAGAAAACTTGCGCCCTCGCTGTTTGTGAGTGTTCCTTTGCAGATTGCGCCACTCTAAATGCAGGTCTGTAAGTTTCTTACTGCAGTAAGACAACGCTCCTGTAGGAATCCTAGCCTTTACCCAAAATATTCCACATTCACGCATAACTAAATTAGTACGTTCACTATCAGTCGACTTCTCCTTGCAATATGGTATAAAACAAGACGGACGTAACCTGTTGATTATATGGTAATTCGTGTCCAACGATTTGGTGCGTAACTTCACATACTAAATAAATAACTGTGTCAGTACTTCTTAATGTACCAACCATGATGTAAATGAACATTTATAACGTTACCCAGTGGAAACCAAAGCCCAAGTGAAGGTGCACAGTATAGCAGCAGTCGAGCATATGCATAAGCAGAAATAAGCAAAATGGCTCAACTTCTCTGCCACTGCGACACGGGTTCCTCTATTTCAATTTCAACAAAATAGGTATTAAAGATCTTAAAATAAAAGGAAAAAAAAAAAAACTAGGGCGTGTGCGTGAAGAAATAGGAAATTGAAAAAAATAAAGACCCCCCCCCCCCTAGATTGAGAAGTAACGCAATACCGGCGTTTTGCGGGCGCTCCAGGAATCACTGTCCATTGCATTTAGTTGTATTAATTTTGGCCGTAATTACTGTTTTGCACCGCAGTGCAAGAAGTGACTTGTTCTCGTTGGCCTCCAGTAATGGAAGTCCTGGGTTCGAATACTACCACCTCACGGTACTTCTTGTGTTTAGTAAAAATAACGAAAACTGATAGTTCTGCATGGACGTGCCGCTTCTCTTTATTATTTAACTATGTGGATGTCATGAAAATGCAAATTGTTACTTGCTAGAATATGCTTTGGAGAACATCATATATAAATGCACAATAACATTGTAAATCTACTTTAAAAACATAAGGCATAATTAAATAATATTTCGCTGTTTAAAGCTATTGTTTCATACAAAAGAAAGTTAATAGATTGTTCTGAGGTTTTAAAAATGCAGTGCATACATACAAACAAACTAAAGAGTATTTGTAGGCCCATGTTATGAACGTTGTGAACCTTTCTGATTCCCAAAGCAGTGCATCTAGCAGTGAATAAGACGTCATGCCGGACCTTCACACAGATAAACATTTACTATTTACCCGTTCCCTCTATATGGTTATAACAGGTGCTCGAAGTTCGGGCCCCTATTCGAAAACGTATCACAGTGAGCACGAACAACTGAAACTTTGCCTCCTATTTATAGGCAAATCTACTTTCTAGAATCTAGTGGATTCGGAAACAACACGTGATTTACTAGGGAGTTCTCGAAGCATAAACAGAAATGAATAAACACCTCATTTATTCAGGCGTGATTTGAACTTATGAACTTTTTCACGACTTCCCAGCATATTAACCATTTGGTTATTAGAACACGTTAATAATGAGCACCACCGTAGCCCCAATCAGCGGATTGGTGAACGTGGTGTCAGCACCTGCATTTCGCATCGTCTGTAAAATGCAGGGCTACCTAGTTACCTAGTTGTTTACTCTATTAACCAGCATACAAACACTACTAAGAACCCAAGAAATTCAAAACAAAGGAAAGACCAAATTTGACTTTTACTTCATGACCAATGCCAGATACGAGATCAACGAACATCGCGTCATGAAGTTGCTGTGAGACCTTGAAAACGTAAGTACTTATTACGTTGCCAGTGTTAGAGCTGCTACGATTATCGTTGACGAACATGTACTTATGCATGGCCTTGGGAGCTTTTGTAGCCATTGCCTTGTAATTGCAATCAATTTTAATTTTAAACCAATTAATTATATTGTGTAATGTAGAATATTGAATTCTAAGCAAGACAGTCATTTTTATCGTGTGTCAAAGATTATCTGTGCCAAGTATGGTCCAAATCGGTGCAATGGTGCAGGAATCTATAAGGAGCGCACACACACACACACACACACACACATCAGGATAGTTATTCAGATGGCCTCACGAGGCTGAGTGTACACCGGTCCAGACCTCCCATTGGGGAAAAAGCCGTACGTCAGTACCAAGGATCGAACCCAGAATCGTACATTTAACCCCGTCCACTCGAGTACACACGATTAGCTACCAGACCAAGCTTCCGCTGTTATCTATCTACCTAAGAGAACCGGTCAGTCCCTCATGGAATCATATTGCATAACAAGGTAAAAAAATGCTTCATAGCCAAATGGGAACATATTTTGGCGTTTCTAGTAAAACAACAACATTGTGTTTGTTATGTCATAAGAAAATGTACGTAACGTAATCACAAAAACAATACATACATTATGTTTCTATTCGGTACCGCCGCTGCACTACTTGATGCTTGCCTTGTTTGTAAAGACATGTGTATACAAAAACAAACAGAACCGGATAGGACAGGTGGCATGCATTTGGTGATGGGGTAAAAGTAGGCAGGGCAAATGCTCGGTTGTATTCCTGTCACCCCTCTTCCCCATGTCTGAGTTAGACAATACTTATGATGGTTATCTTTTTTTTTTTTTTTTTTTAAATTTAGATACTATTTTTCATTCTATGAGTAAATATTGTGTGGCATTTAATTTCTTTACCTCTAATGGTTTTGAGAACGCATACCCTAAATATAGAGAGGCATACATCTCTTGAAAAATAGTTTAGAATTTTGTGTAGCTTATACAGTCTCTTTTTAAAAAACTTTAAACGCTAAAGGCAGCTTAGGATTATGGTTTGAAAGAAATCCAAAACTATGTATATTATTGTGCATATTTCTATGAAGTGTGATTTATCAGTTTTATCCACATTTTCTCTTAAAGGTGAACATTTTAAAACGAAATGATATGTTTACGTTTTACTAGGTGAAAGTAGCGTTATTGATCAGCAGGCCAGCGACAGCGGAACATGCATGCAAATGGAGTATCAACCTCGTGTTTACAAGCCCCGAGTCAGGCAAAGAAGTAATCTACAGTGTTGTCAAATGCAAGGACACGTCTCTAAATGTACACACATTTAGGTACCTTTCCTAGCTCACAGGGGAAATGAATCTTTGAAAGTCCGCTAATATTACAAAAACTTAATCGGACATGAATGATCGATTTCAGGGTGCTGTTAATTTTTTCGTGTGGAACGAAAAGAATTTTACAAAAGATGTAATGTGTATTATTAGTTATTTGAATATGTTGAATAATAATAATAATAATAATAATAATAATAATAATAATAATAATAATAATAATAATAATAATAATAATAATAATAATAATAATAATAATAATAATAATAATAATAATAATAATAATAATAATAATAATAATAATAATAATAATAATAATAATAATAATAATAATAATAATAATAATAATAATAATAATAATAATAATAATAATAATAATAATAATAATAATAATAATAATAATAATAATAATAATAATAATAATAATAATAATAATAATAATAATAATAATAATAATAATAATAATAATAATAATAATAATAATAATAATAATAATAATAATAATAATAATAATAATAATAATAATAATAATAATAATAATAATAAAGTAATTTTTAAAAAGTAATAAAGGAAGAAAATTGTCCATGTAAACAGTTGCTCGAGATGGGAGTTTTCACTAACACACACACACACACACACACACACACACACACACACACACACACACTAACACACACATCTTTGTTGTGTATTCGTGTAGGTTTAGGGAACCATAAAGCATGCTCCGTGATGAAATATTGCTATCGAGTGTTTAACACAGGGGGGATGAGTGAGTGTGTGGTACTTAAGGGCCCGTCGACAATCTAGGTTATTAAGGCCCGAATATCTAATATAGGTAAGCCTTAGACAAAGTAAACAGGAATACTAAAAAGTGTAAAATCGCTGATCTAACGCATTTGCATGTCCTTCTCCACCCATTACTATATCATATAATCAATTTATGTGTTATACAGAAAGTAGTGTGACGTTGGCATATAGAATATATTTTTGAAACAAAATACAAAAATATGATATAACTCATTAGATTTATTGAAACCATTGCATTTCAAAGAAAAAAACACGGGTGTTGATAGGCTTAATCAATCCATGGTCAGTTCCACGTTTTTATAGTTTTTACTCCATTATTTGTGCGGCAATATGGGACGCAGCTATTTATAGATACAAAGACGTAAAGGCACAGACTTGTGAGCGGGAGGTCTACGGTTATATCCCGCTAGAACCTTTCTCCCTTACTGAGGTTTTCTCAGGTGGTCCACAATCCTGATAACTGGTGAATACCAGTACTTATGCTTGGAAGGTTTCCTTCCCAAATTTCCCTTTCTACTTATCTTCATTTCAGGTGTCGCCTATGTCCATCATGTCGCCATATCCGGTACAAGTGGATGTTTAAACATTAATTAAAAGGTCTAATGTACTGCTCTCACATGACTTTCTCCACTTCTACGCTAACTATTCTTACGAACTCTTATTTCTCTGTCTTCTTCATGTTAGTCGGGATAAACATTTGTATAAATTATTTTATTGATAATTTTCTTATAGGTGCAAGGAGAATATAGGAATACCGTAGACTTGAGTGATAGTCAAATCTTTTAAAACTGTTCGCTACATGTAGGCCTTGAAGTTCCGTTCTGTTTACCCAGCCAAGAGATAAAAAAGTGAATAAACATCTTCCATTTGAAAAATGTTTAGGCATTGCAAAGCTCCTACAAATAAGTAATATCTCCGAAATGGTTCGCTCCACAAGAAAGTGCATTTGGGCATAAATTGTATCTTTTAACGACATCTACATTTTTTGTGTAGGTAATAAGATTTGATATATTTCTGATGGTTTACCAGTTATTACAGTTATGCAAAAGTAATCAAGAATAAGTAGGGCTACATGGGCTAAAGGGAGAAAATTCAAAATATATATTTCATTTGCCATAAAAATAGCTTAAATATATGGAATTTTAAACAAAAACGTTAGAGTCATTTCTGAAAAAATAAAAATTTTCTAAAAATGTCCCATCTTGAGGGCAGATACATCATTTACATGGTAACTTAAGATCCATTTTTATCCCTTTACTCATAGGGTGGAGGAATTTTCATCAAACTCTTCGTGTAGCTTCCTTGAAAGATATTAAACTTAAATACCAAACTTAGTTTTTCACCGTCTTTTTGTTATGCTATTCACACACACACACACACACACACACACACACACACACACACACAAACACACACCGACACAAACACAGAGATGGAAGTTTTTCTAAAAATGCTGTTTTTCATTCAAGATGTCTCAAAACACATATTTCCAGTGAAATCTCAATATCGAAATGTTCGGTGGAATATAATACTTCCCCTACTTACTATACGTAGTAGAGAAGGTAAAAGTGGGAGGAACTACTTCCTGGTAGCAGGGAAAAGACTTAGAATATCCATGTGCTTTAAATATTAACATTCTTGTTACAAAAGATATTTCCTACGCATTGACATTAGATATTAAGCTATTAAAGCAATATTACGTTCTTATGAGTTTCCCAACAAAATATCTAATGCACCAGAGTTATTCTTCATAATCCTATACTTAAATAATGATGTGCTTGATGCATTCACAATTAGGAGCACTTTGGTATATGAAATGTTATACATTGTGTGGCTGTTAAGGAACATATTGCATGCTTGTTTCTACAGAAAGACGTCTTAAGCGTTATCTACCGGGGGAGGATGGACATGGACATTTGGTTTTCCACATGATCGCTTTGTTGTAGGAGGGTAGCTAAAGTTATCCTGGAAACTGAGCCAACAAACGGCTGTCCCTATAGTAAGTTGTTTAATTTTACTGATTCCAAGCTACCCAACCCATTCCGAGGAAGTTCATTACGCTAATGTGTTGACAATAGGATGGCTACTGAGCGAATAAACAATGGCTACTGGAGGTGGCAACGGTTGCACTGGCTATGCCACCACTTATGACATGACTCTATGAGAAATACATCCACTCTGAGATCATTAATACTGCAAGATGTGAAAACAATACTCCAGTATCATCATCTCATGGAATTCAACTAATTCAATTAAGTATTCTAAAGTCACTGGTATGTATGTATGTGTGTGTGTGTGTGTGTGTGTGTGTGTGTGTGTGTGTGTGTGTGTGTGTGTGTGTGTGTGTGTGTGTGTGTGTGTGTGTGTGTGTGTGTGTGTGTGTGTGTGTGTGTGTGTGTGTGTGTGTGTGTGTGTGTGTGTGTGTGTGTGTGTGTGTGTGTGTGTGTGTGTGTGTGTGTGTGTGTGTGTGTGTGTGTGTGTGTGTGTGTGTGTGTGTGTGTGTGTGTGTGTGTGTGTGTGTGTGTGTGTGTGTGTGTGTGTGTGTGTGTGTGTGTGTGTGTGTGTGTGTGTGTGTGTGTGTGTGTGTGTGTGTGTGTGTGTGTGTGTGTGTGTGTGTGTGTGTGTGTGTGTGTGTGTGTGTGTGTGTGTGTGTGTGTGTGTGTGTGTGTGTGTGTGTGTGTGTGTGTGTGTGTGTGTGTGTGTGTGTGTGTGTGTGTGTGTGTGTGTGTGTGTGTGTGTGTGTGTGTGTGTGTGTGTGTGTGTGTGTGTGTGTGTGTGTGTGTGTGTGTGTGTGTGTGTGTGTGTGTGTGTGTGTGTGTGTGTGTGTGTGTGTGTGTGTGTGTGTGTGTGTGTGTGTGTGTGTGTGTGTGTGTGTGTGTGTGTGTGTGTGTGTGTGTGTGTGTGTGTGTGTGTGTGTGTGTGTGTGTGTGTGTGTGTGTGTGTGTGTGTGTGTGTGTGTGTGTGTGTGTGTGTGTGTGTGTGTGTGTGTGTGTGTGTGTGTGTGTGTGTGTGTGTGTGTGTGTGTGTGTGTGTGTGTGTGTGTGTGTGTGTGTGTGTGTGTGTGTGTGTGTGTGTGTGTGTGTGTGTGTGTGTGTGTGTGTGTGTGTGTGTGTGTGTGTGTGTGTGTGTGTGTGTGTGTGTGTGTGTGTGTGTGTGTGTGTGTGTGTGTGTGTGTGTGTGTGTGTGTGTGTGTGTGTGTGTGTGTGTGTGTGTGTGTGTGTGTGTGTGTGTGTGTGTGTGTGTGTGTGTGTGTGTGTGTGTGTGTGTGTGTGTGTGTGTGTGTGTGTGTGTGTGTGTGTGTGTGTGTGTGTGTGTGTGTGTGTGTGTGTGTGTGTGTGTGTGTGTGTGTGTGTGTGTGTGTGTGTGTGTGTGTGTGTGTGTGTGTGTGTGTGTGTGTGTGTGTGTGTGTGTGTGTGTGTGTGTGTGTGTGTGTGTGTGTGTGTGTGTGTGTGTGTGTGTGTGTGTGTGTGTGTGTGTGTGTGTGTGTGTGTGTGTGTGTGTGTGTGTGTGTGTGTGTGTGTGTGTGTGTGTGTGTGTGTGTGTGTGTGTGTGTGTGTGTGTGTGTGTGTGTGTGTGTGTGTGGTGTGTGTGTGTGTGTGTGTGTGTGTGTGTGTGTGTGTGTGTGTGTGTGTGTGTGTGTGTGTGTGTGTGTGTGTGTGTGTGTGTGTGTGTGTGTGTGTGTGTGTGTGTGTGTGTGTGTGTGTGTGTGTGTGTGTGTGTGTGTGTGTGTGTGTGTGTGTGTGTGTGTGTGTGTGTGTGTGTGTGTGTGTGTGTGTGTGTGTGTGTGTGTGTGTGTGTGTGTGTGTGTGTGTGTGTGTGTGTGTGTGTGTGTGTGTGTGTGTGTGTGTGTGTGTGTGTGTGTGTGTGTGTGTGTGTGTGTGTGTGTGTGTGTGTGTGTGTGCATTTTATCATAGAAACAAGAGAAAACATTGTGTCACACGGAGCAGAAGCATGGCAAATTTACTAAAATAACCCAGAAAAATATGATTCGTTCAACTAACATAACCTCTTCTACTCAATTTTATACAAACTATTCTGACATATTATGACAAAAATGACAAAAACAGTTCAAATGCTTTTTGTGTCAGTTTGTTTTCTTCCAGAACTGAATGCACAAGTTCTCTTTTGCTGTGTTTCTTCAGTTTCTCTTTCTCTCAAACAAGCTAACTCTGACGATACAATCACTCAACGCTCATTAACTGCTTCGCTATCTTCCTTTCGACGCGAGGGTTCTCTCACAACAACCTTACATAGTTTACACACACACACACACACACACACACATACACACACACACACACTCACATACACAAACCACAAACGTCGTGCTGCGAGGTCACATGTCGGTAATTACTACTACTAACTCGTGGCCTGGCCTCCTTATATAGCGACACGGAACTTTCTCGAACTTCACCTTTTCTGGAACTTCTACAAGTACGGGGGACACCTCGAGATTCTCGAAAACCCTTTATAATGCCGCATTGATTGTTGTCACGTGTTTGTTCGTGTGAGTGGTGTGTGGTATCTTGACCTTGACGGTCCTTTGTTGTGTACGGAAGTCGCGCTATGTGGTGTGGGCAGTTTGACCCTGACCCTCCTTGTGATGTTCGCCGCGCGGTCGGCGTCACAGTACGCTTAGCCTTTGCTAATCATGTTTTTACATATGTACAAATAATCGTGTTACATAGTTCCTTCCATGTACAATGGCAACAGGGAAATACAGTAGCCTTAAGCGACAGTCAAAATATTTAGATGTTGGTCGCCTTGTGATGACCTTGAAGTTCGTTCTATTCGAATGACCAAGATGGAAAGAATCTGATGACCTTCTCTAAACACTCTTGTACATACTATTCCCCAAAACGCGTATTCTTGTGTCTGCTTCGTGTTAACCCAGATAAAATCTTGGTCGGAATGATTTTATTACATATGGATAACTTTTCTTCTATTGAATGGGAATAGGAAATTACAATACACATAAACGATAGCCAATCTTTTAAGAGTTGCTGCTATGTGGTTGTCTTTGACATTCCATTCTTTTTGCATGGCTAGCACATAAAAAGGGAGATTAGCATTGAGATAAGCATAAGTCTTTGAAAATTCAAACCAATGACAAGGAATATGTCGAATATAATTATGTCCACACAAGGGGAAAAAGATAAATGTTGAGCTTAACAAGATCACATATTTTTGGGGATAAGACATTTTGTGTATCTTTTACGGTTTAGCTGTTAAACAAACGTCATTCAGAATGAGAACTTCAGAGATTATCCCAGTAAGTTCAAGAGTTCCATTTTATTTGTCATGAAAATATCTTTATCACTTGGTAATTTAATCAAAATCGTTAGAGCCATTTTTGGGAGAGTCAAAATTTTGGAAAAATATTCCACGTAAAGGGTAGTTTGGAATGTGAGAATTACTTTTCCAAATTTCTTGTGTTGTCTCCTTGGAAGATGCTATACTAAATACCGACTTGGTATTTAACCGTTAAGTGGCGCAAGCTCAACTTCTACTCACACGAGCGAGCACCTAACAATAATGAAGCGGCAGTCTTCGAGAAAGATCTGGCAACGTCATCGCCGGCGTGTTTGTGGAAGTCGAGACATGCCCACATGACGGTATCCCCTCTACACAAGGTGAGAAAACAGCAGAGGAAAGAGTTACAGTTACAGGCATGAGTCAGTCTGTGTCAGTGAGTGCAAGACAGCTGTGTGTATGTGTGTGCATGTGTGTGAATGTGTGTGCGTGTGTGTGTGTGCGTGTGTGTGTGTGTGTGTGTGTGTGTGTGGTATGTCGTGTCCAAGTGAAAGATCTAATGAGCGTCGGGTGATTGTGTATTCGGAATTAGTGTATGAAAGACAGAGAAAGTGAGGAGAGATAGCGAAAGGTATGAGTCAAGGTTACGAGGAGTAAGCAGTTTTGAGTTCTTATGTTGCGAAAGACTGTAGACAGTGTTAACGTCAGTGAAAGAGAACTGTGTTTTTGAGCAAAAGTTTAGGAAGTAACTGGATTGGAATTGTCATCTTTGTCAAAGTATGATTTGTATCAAAATCCTTCTACTATTTTTTGATAAAATAAAAGATAAGGAAAATTATTAATATAAAGGATGAATTGGATTGGGAGGGTGTTCTGGAAATCTTCTTGGAAAATTCTCAACTTGTACACCAAACTTGGTATTTAATTGACGTTTCCTTTTCAGCCATTCTATTACCAAGCAAGTACGCATGCTTTCTGAGACCGCTCATGTTTTTGAATTCAGATGCCTCAAAACATGCATGTAAAATCTCGGTATGAAATATTTGGATGGAATGAAATACTTTCTATAGTTAAGTGATAGAGACGGTCTTATTGCCCGCCTAAAGAACTAGATTTTTAGCATAATAGCAGAAGAGCACATTTTAGGAGCTTCCTTTATTACTTTAATTTTCATAAACTGATTAGTGTTCACCTAGCCCAGGTTCTATCCCAGGAACCCGCATGTGGTATTCGTGGTGGACGAAGCGGCATCAGGACGGGTTCTCTCCTGCTTATCCGGTTTCCCCCGCCACTCATTCCAGTAATTGTTCCATTATCAACTTTCTAATCATCAATTTCACCTGCATTTCATATCATCCTCTTCCTCACTATTATACCTGGTGTTTGGCTGACCACCTGCATCCAGGTCTTCACTATGTCCAGTCCATGGGTTCCTCTGCTCCCCGACAGGCGTCTGACCCTAGGCACTGGCTTGTAAGTCCTAGGGGGTGTAAGTCCTACATAAGGGGAGGGTAATCAAGTAAAGGAAAATGAAAGGCATAAACTGATGGAAGACTTCCTTGAGATTCCTTGACTATTGAGGCGAAACATTAAAACTTTAAAATTAAAAAGAACTGCCGGAGTACACAACTGAAATTTATCCCTCTATCCGTGGCATTCAAAATCTATTGTGTTACATTCACATGATCTTCTCTTCTCACTCTTCTGCAAACTGTTGTTACTAAAGCATAACCCATCCACCTATTGTTAATCGATATAAACTTTTACAACATATTTACACACTCTGTTGTAGCCATAAGAATGATGCAGTAGAATTTTAAAGTACAGGTCATTTTACGAGGGCTTTGAAATTGCACGCTCTTTTAATGACTACGAGATAACCAGTTGAAGAAGTTATCAATGTTTAAAAATTCAAAGTTATAACAAATAATAGAATAGATTTTCGACATCAATATTGCTTTAACGAGGCGTACGCAACATTTTTGTACAGTAAGATATTTTACCAGATCTTTACTGTTTGTCAGATAATCAAAGTTTACTCGCAATTAAGAGGACTTCATAGTCTATTCACAGAATGTTCAAGGTATACATTTTGGTTTTACGTAAATATCTTAAACGTATGTTATTTTAATAAAATTCATTAGAACCATTATGAGAAAATAAATAATAACTAAGAGTTTTCCATATAATTAGTGGTTTTGGGTGATGGGGATTGTCTTTGGAATATTCGCTACGCTTCCTATAAAAACGCTGAATATAAATGCCAAGCTCGATGCCGCACACACACGCGCGCGCGCGCTCACACACACACACACACACACACACACACACACACACACACACACACACACACACACACACACACACACACACAAACAGACACAGGGACATTTTTCTAAAAATGCTTCTTTTGGATTCAGGGGCCTCAAAACACATATTTTCGGTAAAATCTCGACATTGAACTTTTGGATGGAATACAGTACTTCCTCTACTTACTAGTAGAGAAAGAAATTTTTTTTTTTTTTTTTTTTTTTGCATGTAGGGGACCTCGAAACATATATTTCTGGTGAAATATCGGCATCAACATTTTGAATCGAATGCGACACTTCCCCAACTTACTAGATGTAGTAGAGAAAGTAAAAATATACTTAAGTACAAGTATTTCGCCTGCAGTGACACATTATATATAAAATCAGAGAGGAAATTGCAATTCATGAGACTGCATAACAACTAGAAATGCAATTTTCTGCAACTAGCATTTACCAACTGCTTTATTTGTTATTAATTCGTGGGGTATTCAATCAATAAATTATGTGACGTGCAATGAGAGCAAAGGTCGCATCGGCAACAAGTGTTGCCAAACATAAAAATAGTGGGAGGGAATGTCTCGTGAAGAGATAAGTGGACCTAACCACCGCAGATGAGGCCGGTAGCTGGGCAGTTTCTGGGTTTTCCAGTCGGTTGGTTTCAAGCGCAGCGGTAATCCTCTGAAGCGAAAGCTGTGGTGAGCCAACCTGAGTCCCTTGATTCAAAATGCATGCTCCCTCAAGTAAAACCACACTGGTTAACTTTTTGGCTGGCCGGATGCTCGCGCATGTCTAGAACCATCTTTCTCTTCGATTATGTATAACTATTATTTGCTCTGAGACATTTTCGAACTAGTGTACATTTCAGATCCTACGCATCATATTCTTTCTTCTTTTTTTTTTTTTTTTTTTTTTCTTTAGCTGATTACCTTCCCCTAGGATTTACACCCTCTCCTAGGACTTACAAGTCAATCCTAGGGTCAGATGCCTGTCGGGGAGCATAACCTATGAACCGAACAGAGTGAAGACCTGGAAGCGGATGCTCAGCCCAGTACTAGGTATGACAGTGAGGATGAGGATTATATGAAATGCAGCCAAAATCGATAAATGGAAAGGTGATAATGGAGTAATTGGTGGAATGAGTAGCGAGGGAAACCAGAGAAAAGCCTCCATGACGTACGAATAATAATGCACTTTTCTATAGACTGAGTTTCTGTTTGTATTTGATATTTGTGTCCCATGTTGGCACCGTGGCCGAGCGGTTAGGCCGTTGGCTATCACTGTGTTATTGTCTGACGTCAAATGTTATAAATAGTTCATTGGTAGCTATTTATAAGAGGAAAAATATGATAAAATATCTAGAAGGCGGCCCACGCTTTTTACAATAAAGTTTAGTATTTTGTCAATATAAGCTTTTTATTGCTTCTCTACTACGTTGAGTAAAGTAGAGGAAGCATTGTATTCCACCAAAAACTTCTGTATCGATATTTCACCTGAAATACATGTTTTGAAGCCCCCTAAATGCCGAAAAAAAAGAAAAAAAAAAGCATTTTTAGAAAAACGTCCATGTGTGTTTGTCAGTTTGTACAGCATAGCTTAAAAACGAAAAGTCGATTAAAAACCAAAGTTGGTCTTTAAGTTTAATGTCTTTCAAGGATGCGACACGAAGATTTTGAAGAAAATTGCTCCACCCTAAGCTACCCTTTACATGGACAATTTTTCGAAAGTTTTGATTTTCTTGAAAATGGCTAACGATTTTGATTAAAATGCCATATGTTTGAGATATTTTTATAACAAATGAAATGTTGATCTTGAATTTTCAGGCTATAGCCCATGAAGTCCTATTTTCATTTGCATAATTGGTAAACCGTAAGAGATAGAACCAAATCTTATTATAAAAAAAGTAGATCTTGCTAAAACACACAATTTGTCTAAAGATATTTTTTTTAGAGTGAACCAATTTATAGATATTTATTGTTATTTGTATAAGTTTTGGAGAACTTATGCTTCTGTCAAATGGAATATCGCTATTCATTTTTACTTTCTCTACTGGTAAGTAGGGTAAGTATTGTATTCTACCCAAAAATTCTATGTTGAGATTTCACCGGAAATATGTGTTTTGAGACCCCCTGAGTCCAGAAAAAGCATTTTTGGAAAATGGTCCGTGTGTGTCTATCTGTGTCTCTGTCAGTCTGTGTGTCTGTGGACAGCGTAACTCAAAAACGAAAAGTGGGTTAAAAACCAAAACCGAAGATTTTGAAGAAAATAGCCCCCCCTGAACTGCCCTTTACATGGAAAAGTTTTCGAAAATTTTTATTTTATTGAACATGGCTCTAAGAATTTTGATTAAACCGTCATATGTTTGAGATATTTTTATGAAAAATGAAATGTATATTTTGAATTTTCTGGCTATACTGATAAATGTAGGGCCAGTGTACACAACACCATTCTGTCTGATCATAATGCTCTTCTTTTTTATTTTAACAATAAGTATGATTTCAATAGTGACATGCATAATTACCTAAATCTTATGCGCCCTTTAAATGATTTTAATGCATATAATTTTATTTGTCAATTGAGACATATATGTTGGATTGAGTTGTATAGCACTACCAATTTTAGTGAAAAGGTCAAACATTTTTTATGCTTTTTTAGAAATAGTAGAAACACATTTTCCCTTAGTATCTCGTGCTGTTAAATCCACTAAGAAATCCACAACTAAATGGTGCACCCTTGAACTCAACAACTTGAAACATGAATGTTTATATTACTATGCTTTGTATGCGCATTTTGGTTTCGCTGACTTAAAAAGCAAATATATAGAAATTAAAAAGAAACATAAAAATATGCTTAAATGTACAAGAATGAGGTACTATTCCTCACTAATTGAAAACACTTCAAATAAACCAAAATGCATATGGTCCATTGCATCTATGTTTATAAACAAAAAGCAATTATATTCCGTCTGATTTGACTGCTGATATTTTTAATTCATTTTTTATCAGTAAGGTTGAAGATATTGTTAACTCTCTACCTCAAAGTAAAAATAAGGCACTCCTCTTTTTGGACAATCTGCCTAAAATACATTGCAATTTTAAATTTCATCACTTGAAGGTTGAAGATGTCCATTCAACTATTCTGAACCTAAATAATAGTACCTGCCTTGATATATATAGACTTAACTCAAAAATACTTAAAATAGCATCTACATATATTTCTGAACCTTTAGCTTATATATTTAATCTTTGTTTGAATACTTGCGAGTTTCCTGATGTTTTTAAATATGCAAAGGTTATACCTGTACATAAGAAAGGGGACAAACATGATCTGGTAAATTATAGACCTATTAGTATATTGCCAATTATGTCCAAGGTCTTTGAAATTTTGTTAAGTAAACAAATTACCAAATATTTTGAAGATAACTCACTGTTTTCAAATAGTCAATTTGGATTTCGAGTCAAACGAAGTACCATTGATGCTGTGGTTTCTTTTTTAACCAGGTGTTATTCCAGTCTTGAAAGGGGAGATATTGTACACAGCCGATTTTTCGATTTGACAAAGGCCTTCGACACTATTTCACATGATCCTTTGCTCAAGAAACTAAAATACTATGGTTTTAATAATGATAGTCTGAAATTGATCAGATCGTATTTGTCACACAGATACCAATCTGTATATGTTAACGGAATATTTTCTAACTCTGTGATGGTCAAACATGGTGTCCCACAGGGTTCCATACTTGGACCCTTTGTTTTTATCATATATATAAATGATCTACCATACAATATTCAAGAAAACTGCCTAAGGACATACCTCTATGCAGATGATTTGGCAATTAATATTGCTTTAAATGATAGAACTCTGGTGTGTTCTAAAATAACTGATTTGTCTAACAGGATTGAAAATTGGTGTAAGCTTAATAGCCTATTAGTTAATAATAACAAAATTCCTGATGTTGCTTTTAAAATTAATTCAGCCGATCCTGGCTCTCTTGAATCTGTGAAGTTTTTGGGCATTAGTCTTGAATCTTGTTTGGGTTGGCGCACTCATATTGAGAATGTTGCTGGAAAATTAAGTAGAGGACCTTTCCTATTACGAATTTTAAAGAAATATTTATCCTTGAACCCTATAAAAACTTTGTATTTTGGATGCATTAATAGCCATTTGAGTTATGGCATTTTACTTTGGGGAAACCATGCTTCATCCAATAAAATTTTTGTACTTCAAAAGAGAGCTATTCGACTCATGTGTGGAACATCGTCTAGGACACACTGTAAACCGTTATTTTTTCAGTTGGGCATTTTAACTATGCCCTCTTTGTTTATCATGAATTGTCTCTTGTATGTTAAGATGAATATGCATTTATATACATTGTGTTCCTCAGTCCATAATTACTCTACAAGAAATAGTCCTAATATTTATATTGCCAAATGCAAATACAGCAAAGTTCAACATTCATCTGAAATTACATCTTTAAATCTGTTTAATAGTCTTCCTAACAATGTCAAAGCTCTGCCATTAGTGTCATTTAAAACAAAAGTAAAATTTACATTGCTCTCAAATCCTGTGTACAGTATCACAGAGTTTTATAGCAGTAACATGTTTCTGTAATGTTTTAATGTTATTTTTATGTATGTTTTCTTGACGTTGCTATACAACCTATGTATTGTTTTGGCAAATAAACCATATTTATCATTCTATCCATCCATCCGTCCATCCGTCCATCCGTCCATCCGTCCGTCCGTCCGTCCGTCCGTCCGTCCGCCCGTCCGCCCGCCCGCCCACCCGCCCGTCCGTCCGTCCATCCATCCATCCATCCATCCATCCATCCATCCGTCCGTCCGTCCGTCCGTCCGTCCGTCCGTCCGTTCGTCCATCCATCCATCTATAGCTCCTGTAGTCGCATTTACTCTGGACGACTTTTGCATAAGTGATAAACCGTTAGAGACAGACCAAATCATACTATTCAAAACATGTAGATCTTCCGAAAATACACAATTTGTGTCCGAATAAATTTTCTTGTAGGTTCAATCATTTGGGAGATATTCCTTGTTATGTGTGTGAGTTTCGGAAAACGTAACTTTCATGAAATGGAACATCGTTATTCATTTTTTGTATGTTAAGTGTGCAAAGAGAACTGAATCTCAAAGCTTTAAATGATTTGACTATTGCGCAAAGTCTACTGCATTCTAATATTCCCCTTGCACCTACAAGGAAACAAGTAATAAGATAATTATGTACAAATGTTTATGTTAACACAAAGAACATTAGGAATAAAAGTTTGTAAGAATGGTTAGTACAAGAGTAGAGAAAGTCATGTGACTGCAGCACATCAGGAATAAGAGTTTGTAAGAATGGCTGGTACAAGAGAAGAGAAAGTCATGTGAGTGCAACACATCAGATTCTTTTATATGTTATCCGTGCAAAGAAAGCGGAATTTGAAAGCTTTAAAAGATTTGACTAGTATTCCCATATTACCGTTTCACGTGCAAGAAAACAAACAATAAGATAATTTGTGCAAATGTTTATCTCAACTAACACGAAAAAGATAGAAGAATAAGAGTTTGTAAGAGTGGTTAATACAAGAGCAGAGAATGTCATATGAGTGCAACACATGAGATTTTTTAAATGTTTAATTAATGATGAACCAGTGGGCTTTATCGCTATAGAACAAGCTCTTTGTACCGAACAACAGTTTTCCACTTTTTAGTTCGGTTTGTTATTAAAGCGTGTGTTTTTAGTTTTTTAAACTATAGTTTATTGTAGGCGTGCATTAGGTGGTAGAGTTGGCAAGTGAAGTGTTTTAAAGGCGAACGGTTGCCAGGGGGTTTCTTGGCGAACAGACGCAGCGCCACAATATTGTGGTGTGCGCAGCCCATGTAATCTGAAAAGGAAATGCTGCTGAGATTTGGGGCGGGCCTTAGATTCCCGAAAATAGTCGTTTTCTCGCGAACTACTGAAAAGAAACCCCTAAAAGGGAAAATAATGGGGAGGGGGGCGAAAGGCGAAGAAAAAGAAAGTGCTAAAGAACTTTTCTGCATATGCAGAGAAGAAAGGGACATTGGAAGGGATGAGCTCTGGAGAGGGTAGTTTTTATGCTTACGAGTTTAGGGTAGGGATAAAGGACGAGGTAGTTTAGTATGCTGGAATGCAGAGCAACGTGGGTTGTTGTCGAGGAAGGAGAAGTTTATATAACAGGGTTGTTCCTATAGTGTTTGCAAAGTTTGCGGCACAGACTCAGGTAAGACGCAAGAGGTGTGCTGCTTGGTTTTTCTTCATTACACTTTCCAAGTGGCTGGCACTATCTCCATCCTTATCTTGCCTACCCACGAGTCTGAGGCTTATTGAGTACCTACCCAAGGCTGCCCACAAAAAATGTTTTAAACAAGACGTGAATATGACTATGTTTGCAGAGCAAATATATAAAATGTATTATTTTATGAGTTTACTTGGAGCTTAAGGAAATTTAGCATTCTCCAAAGAAGAAAACGTACTTCTATAGCCTTTTTAAAAACAAAAGTCTTTTTCACTGGGCTTTGTATGATGAGGTGCTTGATGGTAGTTTAATGTTCACCTTTGCTGCAGATTACCTATAGTTGGTACATAGAGGAGGTATCCTAGCCCCTCTAAAATGTGCCCAGATTTCGTGGGAAATATAAGTTTCGAGGCTTCCCACACAAAAGAGCGTGTTAAGAATATACGTTTCTCTATCTTTTTTCCTCTTTCACCTCTCTCTCGCTTCTAGTGCACGTGTGGGCTGTGCGCGCGCATGTGTGTGCGTGTGTTTGTGTGTGTGCGTGCGTATGTGTGCGCGTGCGTGTGTGCATGTGTTTGTGTGTGTGCGTGTGTGTGCATGGGTTTGTGTGTGCGTGTGTGTGCGCGTGCGTGTGTGTGTATAACACAAGCACGAAACGCCTTTTGAATGCCCAACATCATACATAAAGCCATTGCCTTTCTAAGCTCCCAAACAAAGATATTTATCAAATTGCTAATCCCAAAGCTGCCATTTACAGGGAAAATGGTTCGTAATCAGAAGAACAACTCTTAGAACTTATATTAGAAGTATTAGATATTTGAGAAATTGACACCATAAATCAAATAAATATGAATTCTGCTTTATTCTTATTGAATTTTAAATATACAAATGGGAAAACAAGGGATAAAGTTAAATTTATTACACAAAGATTATACAAGGAGTTGTTAAAATATACAATATCTTTCGCATAATGGAGTTTTTCTTTACAGTAGCTATTTTTTTAATGTTTCAGTTTACATTGATGTTTCTGCCAGTATCATGCAATTGTGGCAGAAAATAGTTACTTTAAGAGTGTGAACTTTATAGTTATTTTATTTATTCTAGACTATTTTAAATATTGGTAGCTATGACCTAAATATCTGAATCTGCTTCAAAGTATAGGACACAAAGGGAAACGGCAGCTCGGAAAGTTTGGGAACCTTTATTGAACAGGACTAAGTAGCAATCTTACTTTTTACAGGTAGATACACAAAAAGTGTCAAAATTCGCCAAAGTGAGTTTGTAGTACTTCAGTTGAGGTCCTCATTTATGCTTCTGTACAATGATTATGATTGCGTAACACAAGCAAAAACTACAATACAATATGTAGTCGCTCCGGGATTAGGTGGTACATAAGGAGATACGGGGATTTCAATGTTGGAATGGAAAATATAGTGCAAAGGAAATGATTAGCTTTTACTTAGTCATTAGACTATCCTGGAGTATCTTCAGCGTAGATGCCTGCAGAACTAGCTCCTAGTCACTTCTCGGCACCGCCATTTAGAAAGTAAAGCAGTTATTTGCATCAGGTCCATGGAGACCAATGGAGGGACTGTGTATAAAGAAACACGGGTTTATGGTCGCGACAACTGCGTATAGGCGATTGAAGCATCTGTATTTTGATTGCCATCGGTGCCCATTGTCCATTGCCGATGGAAACAAAATGTAGAGATCGCGCATACCCCTATGCCTCGTTTCGCACTATTGTGTAGTTCTCTGCTTTAATATATTTGGAAGGGTGTTTATTAACACGATATAAAACGATCTGTGCGTGAGAGGTCTGAGCAGCAATAACCTATCGCAGAATCGCTACTCGCTGTTTTGAGAATCTTGTTTCGTGAAATACAGTGGATGAAATGACCTCTGTATTTTTTCTGAGAGTACGCCATTTGTATTCTTGTGACAAATGTAACATGGTGCAGGAAGATGTTCTTCCTTCCATTATAGGACTAATTGAATGATGTAGACGACTCTGACGCCCAACACTTAGAAGGGGCAAATAAAGAATGTTTCCACTTCTGGACCGTCTCATGAGATGTAGGCTGCTGACTTATAACAAATCTCCGAAGGCCAGGGGGTTGCACACTGAATTAGGGAACCGATTAGCATGCGACTGGTCCGGACACAGTAATTCTTCCTCGTTTGCGAATTATTAAGGAGCGTTTTGAACGGCCCTTTAAATTGCTCCAGTTCCATTAATTTCCTTTTTTAACTTCTTGTGCCTCCTCCTTCCCTTTCTCATTTAGAGGTCAGCGATGGTCACGTAAAGCCCTTCTTTGAACTCGGTAATTAATGAAGACAAATGACCGCAGACTATTTCAGGTCCCCTGGACTCTGGGCAGTGTTGAACACATTCCCTCTCAACTCTTTGTAGGATTAGTTGCGGTAAATGAAGATAAATGACGTAATCGGCTGATGAAGAAAAAGAAGAAGGCGCCCTCGCACTGTTAGCTTTCAGCACGTTCATAATCGAGGTAACCCGTCCACTTTCGGAGCGAGTAACCTAGTTAGCATTGAATTAAACTTAGTTCCGGCAATTTATCGCGCGTTCTTCTCTACACAGCAGGGAGGAATTACGTTAGCAAGATTCCCGCTATTCATCAATTGGTGTAAAGTTAAGGATGAAGAAATTAAAGCGTATCTGAAGCTGAAATTACATGCAAGCCGGGAGCTCTTCTCCTTTGTATTTAAAGCCGAAATATCCCTTACCACTTAAGTATTTTGCTTTCGTTGCGTGTTATGTATAATAAATAGTTTTAAACAGCTTATAGATTCGTTCGAATGACTGACATTCCTTGCTTGGGAAGTACTGATGAACTTCCAAATTTATATGGAATTTTTATCTTGAGGGCCTAGTGTAACCTGGGTCACTCGTTTTAGGTTGAGCCTAACATAAGATCTACATCATCAAATCAATGGGTCTCTGATTTCATATGTTAAAAACTACTAGTCGTGTTCTATAAATATAGAGAATGTTGCAATTCCCCCATTCGCACAAAGGTGCATTGTTCTACCAAATTTATGACTCTTGTTCTTAAATCTGTGCAGCTGTTCCTGGCAATAATTCTATGGAAACTATTAATACATTGAGTTCTAATCTGAAAATGTTAAACTATAACTATAGTATATGTCTACGATATTCTATAGTATATATATTGAAACTAAAAGTAATTTCAGAACTGTTGCACAGTATATAACGCTGTGAATTGTTCTGTGCTTCGTTTTCATTATTTTAAATATACCATAGGTAGCTATCGCGCCCATTTCTCGCGCCCTCTTATGACCTCAAACTGAAGACTAGGCTGTTTCTCGCCCAAAGCACAAGCTCGCTACAACAGCTTCAGTCGTTATGAATCCAGTTGGTTCTCGCATAACTATTAACAGAAGTACCACTGCAAGAAACAAAATCAACCGTTACATGACTGTTGTACAATAATTCAGTTCTGAAGATCGAGACAATATTCGGGCATCCTCCTCTTCAAGAAACGTCCCTCTTTGTCCCATTCTTTGTTCAAATTTCCAACTCGTCATTGCCCTGTAACGTGCTCGACGATGATCATTCCATGTTATTGTGTGATTCCACTGCCATTTTGTATCCTGTAGGTACAATCAATGCGCTTCATCCAAGCATCCCAAATTATTTATCATTCCAAGATGGCAGTGGCTGAACCGGACCGCGCGCACGCAATTGCATTCCATCTATACAGTGAGAGTACCCAAAACTACCACCAAAAATATGTCCGAAAAAAAAAAAATTGAAAAGCTGCTTTCTCAGGCGTGAAGAGATGGACGGGATTCATTAAAGCGGGTGATATGACCATTCAAACACATAAAATGTATGATTTTGAACATAAACATTATCTTACTTCCAGTGCAAACTGATATCAGCAAGTATAACATTTAAGAACCACTTTTGCCGCATTTTAATACATCAGTCACCTCGGATTAGCTTCTGCGTGATGTTTGCTTGGGACTCAACAACGCGGTTAAGTCTAGAACAGGGGTGTCAAACAGCACTCACCAGGCGTGAAAAATGTTCCCCTATTTTCCCTCCCTCCGTGATGATCAAATCGGAAAACGGGAAAAACAAAGCGAAAACCGGTTCTACTAGCGCGTGCTACTGCAGTTCAGGAGGGGTAGACCCCTCTCTTCACACCCTCGGAGCGATGTTTGACATGCCTGGTCTAGAACGTCAAACTTATGCACCTTTCGTTGTATCTCAGACACAAATTTAACTTTACAATTTTCGGCATGTGATTCGCCTATTGCGCTGTTCTTAATGTTACTTCCATTGCTGAGCTTTCCATTAATAGAACACACAAATTAACATTGAAAATCATATTTCTTACGTATTTGAATGGTTCATATAGTTTACTTCAGTGAGTCGCTCCCATGACTTTCTGCCAGTTGCAGTCGTTTTTCAGTATCCTTGTTTTTACTTCAGAAATATTTGCGGTGGAATGTTTATATAACTAACTCGGTATAATCAGCTTTGGCAATGAACAATGGTGCATGCTACGTCACAGTATCCAGACATTCAAGGAGAATGGGGGCGCAGCATAATGAAGGTACACCTCATTTCGAAGTGAACTCCCAACGTTTTCGGAGAACTCTCTATGTGTAGCAATGATGAGAGATAGCTGGAGTTACAGCAAATAGTATTCATTATTTGCATGCTTGGCCAGATACATACTACTCGTATATTTTGAGTTTGACATCGTATGAGGTTATCTCAAGGTAGATTTTTAGTAATGCTATTCAAAACTCTCTATGTATATCCTTGACACAAATAAATGAAAATTGTTGATGATTCATCGTGAAAGATAACTGGATCACATGGGAAAGTTTTGGATAAAGGAATGTCGTAAATGTGATGCCAATAAACTTGTATTTGTACTTCATTTTGAGTTATCTGAGTTTAATTTATAATAGATTGAAGTTGAATGTTGTAAAGTTTCACAGGAGATAAATTTTCCCATAACCATGTTACGTTAAAGCTAATTTGAAATTAAAGGGGAAAAAGCTTCAAATATTGTAATGTAAATATTATTAGTGTTTGTATAATATATTTTATTAGTTAATGGTCAGTTCAAAACTAACTTTTTTACTTTCAGTCTTCAAGCGATTAAAGTTTTCCAAAGAAATAATTATGAATATAAGGAGAAATAACCTTTATTAAATTTAGGTCTTCCATACATTTCTGTGTTGTTACAGTCGAATATTTCCATTTCTTAGTTTTAATTATATGTAATTGTTAATTTTTATGTTAATTATATCTACATATACACTCTCAAATCCTGAAGGGTTATAACATAAATATTTATTTAGGCTCAAGATATCTTTCCTATACAATCCAAGCCTTCCTCCCGTTTCTTAAACATAGATCTCGTGCTCCTACTGTTGGGAAAATGGAAAAACAAAGAAAAATAATTTATCCACTAATGATAAAATAAAGGGGTACATTCGTTTATAGTTTCGTTCACGAGAAATCTTGTGAATTTTCGGAAATATCTTTAAATTTAACATATATTGTCAGCTTATCCTCAATGTAATTTTATTCTTTACATTTAAGAAATAATAAATTGGTCACTGACAACAATTTTTCAGAAATTGATTGAGAATAATTTGTTTTAGCATCTACATGGATCAATTGCTCATAAATTCTAAAACTTAAGAACACAGTTTTAATTAAGTTTGGTGTGCTAGATACTGCTTAACATTTTTATCAATCTTGGAGCCTTTATACACTTGTTTTAGGTTTTCCTCTGTACGAGAATTACGCCGTAGGGTCAACCTTTGAAATGTTCTGTCTCAAAATGTCATATTTCGCTAAACATAAGGAAATTTCTTAGTATCCGTGTTGACAATTCCAGAAAATGTTACAATACATTAACTCTGAAATTGTGACTCACACTGTCGTGAATGCCACTGATCTTGGTGGTTGGTTCGTGTATCCAATTTTGGTGCACACCAGCAAAGTTCTACTGCCAGTATTGAAAGGACTCTCGTGTAGCAGTTAAAAAGCGTCCATATATGTATAAAAATGTTGTGCTGGAGTGTTGTTTCGTTCAGGAAAGTTACTTTTTCACTCCTGCTGCTATGCAACATCTTCTACTTTACAATATCTGAAAGATGTTTCATAGTCGCCCACAATATGGGGCACTTTCCCCTTGTTTGGGGTAAGAAACCGTTGTTCTAACTCCAGTTTTTTACTTCGAGTTTCTTTTAAAGAAACCATTGTGTGGAACATGATTGCAGAATAGAAACACATCTTAACAGTATTGAATGACAAGGTGATACATATTAACCAGACACGCACTGACGATAGTTAATCTTTGTCATTCCCAGTATTGGAAAAATTGAGTGAACCAACCGTGGACTGAGTTCACACGGTTTTATTCAAAAACAGTTATTTGTTTTGAGAGAAATGCATATTTCTCCCTGCTGTTGACTTTTGCAAATCAAAGGCTTAATAAATTGAATTCCCAGTGTAGCAATTTAATCGAATAACTGGAGAACCGTATCTCTTTTAGAGTTTTTGCACTAACTCCCCTCACGCACTACTTCGTTAAGCCTCTATCGATTTTTCTCCTCTCTCACTGTGTAACGTGTAGTTTACTAGATCTTTGAATGAACAAGATTATAGTACACATAGAGGGTTGTTTTGGTTGTTTTCCAGCCTTTTGTATCTTGCGTTCTAGTATTTAGAGGTTGTTACAGGAGATAACCCTAAAATGGTACATTTTTAGCAGGTTCCCCATATAAACCACTTTAGTATATATGATTTCAGACAAATTATTTAACAATCTATGAGCATTCTTCGGTATTACTTAACAATTTTTATTTATCACCTTCACTTATTTTCTTTATTTATCACTTTCACTTATTTTCTTATTTAAATAACACTGACAAAATGAATGCCATTAAGCACACCAGCCTGCAGTTTGTATTTTGTAAGCCGAACGTGTGGTTTTATCATTACATTGGGTGACACGGTGTTTTGAAAATATAGGATTCTTCAAGGTTTAGATGCTTTTAATGAAATCAGATAGAAAAGTGGACGTATGTACTGAAGATAATTCAAGGCGTCAAATATTTTGATTATCTTGGAGTAAGTTTTAGATGGATGCAATGGATTTAGGTTAGAACAATAACGGATTATACATATATAAAGAAACAAAAGTGAATGGATAGCTTGCCGAAGTACCATGACTATTGACACACATTGCATGCCACTGAAAACAGTCACAATGTGGTACATTACCACTATTGGATGGAAATAAGGTATGTGGATGGGATAAAATTGATAACTTAAATGGTCATTTTCTTCTTTCTGCTTCAAGGATAAACCTTATAAGTCTGTTCCACTTCAAAGACTGTTTCCAACTATCGGTTTTCTCATTATCGTTTACCTCGTGGAGTGTAAAGAAATACTTCTTTTGTCAATCTATTTGGATTCATTCCTTCAATGCGTTCATGCCATCTTTTAAGTTATAGATCTGTAATTGTTCTCTTGTGTGAGTATTCTATACGTGATAATTTATAATATATCCCAGTATTAAGTAAAGTGATATACAATGTAATTTCTGGAAGCATATCTTGGGGGGAGAGGTTGGTACAGTAAATTCTACGGAGATGGGGTGCTAATGTGTAGCCAATGGATCTCCGGCCCTGACGTTTCACAACTGTGATGAAGTACAGGGGGAGTAATGTTGCCAACGTATAGTAATAAGTTTCAGAAAGTTAAGAATGCTCAGTAAAACCTAGACATCCATTTTTGTATGAAATTGAACCTGAAATGTTTTGAAATGTCTCATCATGACAATAAATTAAGACTTAGCATTTTTTTCATTTCCTACCACCGGTTTGTAGTCAATAAATTGCTTATGAATTGCGTTGCATTATTCCTTCCGGCAATAAATTTTCAAAGTGTTAAGCCTCGGTTCGGAAATATTCATCTGCAACCTCTATTCGAAGACTGTTTATTTTAATCATCCTCTACTTATTTCCACCAAATGTGAAATATTTGCCGTTCAAATGGTTGTTTGAAATGTCAGCTCTCTATGTGCAGTGGTTCGCCCGAAAATAATTGAAAGCTGAAATGAGATTCTCAATTAAACTATTCTTAACCTTGCACAATTTATCTGAAATTTGAAATGCGAGCATACAGTTTTCTCAAGCGGTGTTATAAACAGTGGAGGCTCGTGACCTTTTAAACCTATGTGCTACTACGATAACCACAAATATAACAATAGAAGTAGGTACAATAATAGTACTCATCCTACTGGCAAAATTTGAAGTCCATTCTTCTATTCTTCCTGTTGGCAAACTTCTCTATCACCTTTGTATTGAATCCTTCGATTTGCAGCACTAGACGTTTTTCTATAGAGAGCATTGCAAGAGCCACCAAGCGGTCTTGGCTCATGAAATTCCTCAAAAACGTTTTAATCCTCTTGAGAGTAGAAAAACATCGCTCTGGCTCAGAAGTTGTCATAGGTGTTTTCACTAGGATATTTAGAAGTTTGTCCAACTCGCTGAATGTATCTTGTGCTAATTTTTGCTTTGTAATAAGTTGCAATAGAGGAACAGCACCAGCTGTATTTCTGAAGTCTGGTCGCGAATATAACAGACTTAGCTCTGTTTTAAGCCTTCTTTTGTCAAATGAGGGATAAGATTGCACCACTTCATCAATGAGATAATCTGGGAATTGCTTGTGATCGAGAGATTGAAAACGAGTGCGAGCCTCTTCTGTGATTCGATCGCATATTTCCTTTGCATCATTGGCCATGGAAGAGTTTCTTCGACGTTTGGCAGGTCTTTCAATTGTTTCTTGTCTCGATCTTCCAGAGAGTGCCTTATATTATGCAATCGCCTGAATTGCTTTTAACTTTAATCACGTCGACATTTCTTGCTTGTATCTGATTGTTCCTTTGAAAACTTTATTTGACTCCATATGATCCTTCACTGCATTGACAATGCTGCTGATAAGGTCTATGAGTCCTAAAAATACTCCAGGATTTTCTGATTCTGATGATTCATCATGCCCCCTGAGGGCAAGCTCGAAGGCACCGCAAAACTTAATGCAGTCTATTATCCTAGATAAAATGTGTCTATTTTTTCTACCTGTTGGTTGTGTTTTATAATACTCTCTTAGTAGGCTCTGCTTAATGTTGTGGCAATATTAATTGTTCCAAGCATGGACAGATCCAACACATTGTTGATGTGTTTCTTATTTTCACCATGCAATTTAATTAAATAGTTAAGATGGCCGAAATCTTTAACACCAGTTTTACTAAATGCATCACTATTTCCAAAAAGAAGGCAAGGAAAGCAGAACAGGGCATTTCTAATATCACAGCCACAAATCCAGTTACATGCGTCATATGCTTTCCTATTGAACTGGCGTGTATATTCCCGATTGCCGGCGCCTTTCGCTTTTTGTGTTAGGTTTAAGTTGGGGACTGGCCTACCTAATTGTTTAATTTGTATTTTATCTTCTAAAGATTTAGAAGAAAATTATGTTTTAAATAAACTATCAACTGAATTCATGTCTGTTCACTATCGTCTAAAACTGTCACTTACCTCAGAAACTGAAAAACACAACACTTAACTAGACATAAAAATACTGCATCCACCAAACAGATTTGAAAATCTCGTAAACAATATTATTTGTGCATGGAGGCTGGCGCTATCTACGCTTGTATATTTGAATGGTCTGACCATGTGCGCCAACACTGGTTTTGAAATACTAGGCAATCCACTATTATTGTGTATGCAGGTCATATTCACGTAATATTAGACGTACTATACTGTATATGTCTAATTTTATTTACTATAAAGATTGAAAATAGTTACTAATTACCACATTTTAACATGAGAAAAGTTTTCTAATTAAATACTGTGCAATTTTTATAACCTAAGCTCTTTAGCACCAAGTACGAATGTTGGCAATTCTGGTTTGGCTGTTCTTCGCTTAGCACAGAAAGGCGCAGTTTGTAGAGGATTTCGGTGCATGTTGGGGAGGAAAAACGGTAACTGGCGCACGAGGACTTGCCTTTTCTCGACTGTGTTCTTGTGCTAAGCACATCTCATACTTCATTGGAGGTTGAATGCTGACGTATAACTCAGCGGGCGATTTAAATCGCTTAAAAATACACAATGGAGTGCCTGTTTCAAGATATCATTTTCTTGGTGGGGAAAATAATAAAATGAAGTAATTTTCTCTCTTCTTTTAACTATGTGCTGTAGCACATAAGCACATTAGGACCGGCCGCCCCTGGTTATAAAACAATTTAGCTGAGTATATTTTGTGTTTTGCTTTGTTTTGAATATTTGAAACAGATTCCCCATCTAAACTACCCTTAATTTTGAAATAATTGCAACGAAACTTGATACCTTTTGACATATTTTCTTTAAACATCCTACATAAGGCAACTTATTAATCTGCATACAGGCAGATGGATTCAGGGACACTAATGCCTGTTCCACAGTAGCCTATGTAGCTAAAAAGCTAATAAATCGGCTTTCAAAACATAGATAAAGGGGTTAATAGTGTACAAAGTTTTTCTGTTTCCTTATGCTTGTGCGTTTCCCCGTGGTAAATGATTTACTTACAGGGATAATTTTAAGAAAGGTATGTGTGACTTACTAAACAGCTACTCTATCAAAGTTTATAAAACATATTCTTCTGGAAAGTACTGTGATTAAGGACTTTTCTAAGGAACATTTTAATAAACGTTAATAATAAGCAAAGCTTTTTGGCGTTTTGGCTTCGCATCCCACGGAAAACTCACTCCATATACTGTGAGCTTTGCAAACATTGAGAATTTTTCTGCTCTATATCATGCTTAACTAAGGCTTTTCTACACATGTTCTTTCTGGATGTATTAAGCTTCCGCCACCTGTTATCTACACCACCCGACTATGACTTGTGTGTGTTTATTTAGTAAGATAATGTAATGAATTTCTCATCAAAATTTATGAATCAATGCATTTTGAAGCAGTACTTAATTAAAATATCATTCATTTTTTATTATTTAATGTCAGAGCTTAGGTTTCGCAGTCTTTCCTTATATTTAAAATATTCCAGAAGAGGTTCCAACAAGTAATAATGTGGACACTGCTATTCAGTCCTTCATGTTTTTAATGACTCACCTGTACCCTTAAGGCATAGCTTCTAAAATTAAAATTTGTTTTTCCGTAGAGATGGTTTGACCGCTCCAGGGTACACTGTAGACAAGAAGTGTGTTAGTCCAGCTGAATCTGTCTCGAAATACCATTTTTGTTTTCTTGGTGAAATATTAATTATTCCGGTTACTTGTGCTTTCATAAAGAGAACTACAGATCTCCTAATGTTGTTTTGTTATAACTTGAAAATAATTATGTTTCTCTGCCACTGTGCAAACGTTATAGAAATATTGGGGGAACCTTCGGCAACTGTACTTTTTTTATAGTTTCATTTGTATAGCCATCTGTAACTTGTATGGTGAAATCGGGGATCTGATTTATGAAACAACTTATGATACTGTTTTTACTCTCTGAACTGTAGGTTTTTTAACCTTTGTTTTTTTTTTTTTTTTTTTTTTTTTTTTTTTTTTTTTTTTTTTTTTTTTTTTTTTTTTTTGTTAACCTTTACATTGAACTCACTAAGTTACTTTCTCGCTAATTCTACTAGAGTTTACGGAAGATAGCAAATTATTCTGGGTAATGGAAAATTTCCTGCCAAGCTGGGAATCAAGCCGGGACCTCTGGGTTTAGAAGCCAGAACGCTGGCTACTTAGCCACAGGGGTTGTCAAAATGTATCATCATGTCTAATAAGGAAACACGACTGTATAAAATTTAAGACACGTGTTGTTAAGAGAATACGTTTGGTACACACTACAAGAACGTTGTTTCCGATAAGAAGACATGAAGGAGAAATGGAGGAAGTTTCTGTGCTTCACGTTCGGTATCCCTCCAATGGCTGAGTGAGCATTGCCAAAAACTAATCAAACCTTAAATGAATCCTTGTACCTAACAGTTACACGATATTACTTCCAGGTTTAAGCACAGAGGGGCTGGTTTAAATTCACCCCGCTAGGTAGAACAGTTAAATCGAGTTTATCTCTGCAAAGTACTTGGCTTTTGAGTTCTGTACGTGACCCGTGTATCCAATGCATGAAATAATACAACGGGATCTAGGTAGGAAAATTGAAATTAAAGTATGGTGGCAAATATTTAATATCGTAACTTCTTGTACGAATGAATATAATCCAAGTTTCAGAGCAGATCTTGGATATTGTGTAACATCATATCAATTACATGCATTCAACTATAATAAGTAATATATAATAGCGGAACAAATGAATCCAGTAAAATTGCTGCCGTCACTTCGCTTTATTGGAGGAATTGAAATGCGGAGTGTAATTACGGATATTTATATATGAATATCTCTGTTTATAGTATGAAATTCGCACACTTGTGCAGGATTTATATATTATTCACCTCAAGGCCTAAGGAGAAATACAAGTACTATGGGAAGACCAGTAATATAATTCATGTTTAAGGTGGTAAGATAAGCAAAACCAAACAATTACACTGCGTATATTTGAAGTGATTGCATTTTAACAAACGACGAAAAAAGACGGCACATTACACTTGGCGTAAAGACATGCAGACATGGAAAAGGGGACCCTTTAGGATGGGTGAGTTATCTTCAAAGGCTTCCTAAGATGCCAAGTTTGACGGGCATAAAACCGTTTATTTTTTACATATGCCACTGATCGCTTTTTAATAAATACACCCTTTTTAGGCTTATATGCATAAGTGTTTAAGTTCATGTCGTTTCCGAGGCCGGTTTACAATGGTGTCACGGAATGCGTGTCTTTAGCGTCGTAATGTTGTCGTTTCTCATATTGAGTCTCAAATATTCAATGAGCGGATGGCCGAGTGGTTCGACTTAGGCAAATATACGCTTCCAGAGTCTGCTCATTTTTGTTTTTCTTAGGGTATACATACTGGGTGTCCCAAGAAACACCGACTACGCTTAGTATGTTGTGTGGGATAGGAAATTGGTTTTCAAATAGGAACCCCTGTCCTGAAATGTATCTACGGGTTGGACGCTGGAGAATGTCGAAGTTTGAGAACGAACGGTTGTGACAATTTGTTAATATTAGTTTTGGGATCTTACTATGGAAGATATGCAACTCTTTAGCCAGCTGTGTACTGGGATGAACGACCTAAGCATAATAACATTCATAAGCATGCGTTAAATTCCTTACTGCGTTACTTGTGTAGTTTCGAGTACAGTAATATTTTTAACAGCAGTACGACACGTACCAGTACGCAACTGCTGAAATGGCCAACTTGGGCTCCAGCACATTTTTATGTAAATTTGTGGAACTACCTCAACTGGATGGATTGGTATAGGTGGATCAGTTGCATGGCCAGCGCGCTCGCCAGATCTGACACCTCTCAAGTATTTTCCGTGTATGCATACCATCGTGTAGGCACTCATGTAATGTCAGCGGAGGACCTTACGGCTCCAGTCCACGGAGCGATTGAAAATCTTCAAAGACAACCTTCATGCTCGGTCATGTGTATGAGACTCACTACCGCCGATATAGGCTCTGCAATTACGTAGGAGGTACACACTTCAAAGTCAATTTGTAATGTAGACAGCTCGATGTTGGATTTATTGATGAAATGTGAACGTACAACCATCTCACACTTCGATGCGCTACAGCGTCCAAACCGTGCATTTCTGGACAGGGCTTCCTGTTTGAAAACCAACCAGTTTACCGCCCCGGACAACATACTAAGCGTTGTCGGTGTTTTCTTTTGGGGGAGGGGATGGGGGGGGGGGGCATATCTGGTGAAGGTCTAGATAGAATATTTGGGTGGAATGCTATGCTTCCTGTGCTTATTTACATATATCATTGAGAAGGTACATTTGTTATTCATAAGAGTTCTATAGGATGAACATTCTAGAAGGGTTAAATTTTATGGTTATTATTCTTGAGCATATGCCAGATATATAATTACATTTTTGTAGGGTTTGGTTTTTTATTTGAGAAACAATAACTTCGCATCGCATCACAAAGATAACTAAAAAGGCAAAAATTTATATGAGTGCTATGGAAACTTTTGTTTATTCATTTAAACTCTTACTAGCTCCGGAAAGCTTCATTGCTGTTTTTTAAAGTGTCATATAGCATGCAACTTTGCAGTGGGGGAGAAGGAAGAAGGGAAGGATGGAGAATGGTCTCAACAGCTAATGGATTAATGCTGGTGGAGTTCGCTACTTTACTCAATAAAACAGTTGGATTCTGTGAATTAAAACGTTGTAGAATATTGTATAAGCCTTGAACGCAGAATGCACAGGGATGAGGTGAGGAAATTAAGGTTTATTATGAAAAATGTCTTGTAATGCTAAAATTATTCCTCCACATCTTGCGGGAGCGTCCAGTTTGTACCCTTCCCAAAAATTTCTAAAATATTTCTTTCCAAAGGCATCTCGAAGTTCACATGTTTGTACATTCTCTTAGAACTTCAGTTCCTTCTCGTATGTGTATTCTTTTAGTTCTTCCATCATTAACAAGATTCTGCATTTATCTTTTATCCTTACACCGAGAAATATTTTCAAAAACTTTACTTTAATGCGTGCGATATTGATTTTTCTTTGGGTTTTCCCATGTATTCCAGGCATATTTATGCAGCTTTAGTGCTACTTGTGTATTTACTTAACTTTTTTTCTCAAATTTCTTCATTCATCCATTAATTAATTTTAGTACAATTTTATTTTTAATTCCATTTCTGCATTTAATTTATTTTCATACTTTGAACCAAATATTTCAACTTAACACACCGCTCTATTTTTTGCCTCTACTTTGAATCTAAATTTCTCTGTACCAACCATTGTCATTACCTTTCTCTTTTATTTCGAAATTGTAATATTAGGCACATAGTTTAATTTTTCACTCACATGGAACAGTGATTGCAGCGTATCTTTCTCAACGCCCGATAGCCAAACATTATTTTGTCGCTTCTGTCAGTTCTTTAGTGGGTTTTGTCTATGAAAATCGTGACTCTTTGGTGAGCTGCATTTCAGTTGCGCAGAACTAATTACACTGTTTTAAACTAGATTAACTTATTCGCATTATTATTACATTGCTTTACATTATTTTAATTTAGTATATAAATTATATTAGAATGACGCCTGAACTACAGTAATTTATATTTTTGTAAAGCCGTGGATACGAAAAAGCGAAGACCCATACTCAAAGGTTTCAAATTGAAAGAAAAATATTTAACATTTGCACATTTATTTAACGAACAGGTTACAAGAGAATTAAGTTAACGTTTAGCTGCAAGAATCCGCGTTAAAAGTCCATTCCTTTTGAGCCCAAGGGAGATCTCTGTTTCCGTTTGCAGCAGAGCAGGTTCTGGTACGGGATACTGGGAGCTACGTTCACAAAAGGTGGTAACTTCATTAATGACTGACTACATCAGGATAACTGACTCTGCTTTGTTAAATGACGGTGTTTCCTGGATATATCTGTTGTCTTTACACTGCACATTCCAAAGAAAGGGGAAGGAAATGGGGTATAAAGAGGAAGAATGACTGGATAAGGAGTCAAACATTCGGTGCAGGGGTAAGCCCAGGATGTTTTCTGGTTTTGAGAATCCCTAACCCTCGCAAGATGTCGACGTCGGGCAGAGTGAGAAAGGAAATTAATTCGCAGCCCTTTGGTCGTTACAACCTCCTTAATTAAGTTAATTGCTGGCACCCCTCCCCTGTTCCGCTCGGGTGGTCGTCTATTACTATTTTATTTTACCTCTCTCCCCTCAACTCTGTGAAACTGCAAACGTGTCAGTTGCAGACGGAATGACGTCACGCATGGTGAGGGTTCCGCTGCTGGCAACTTGTTATGAAGTAGAGAAATTCGCTCTATAAAGGACATCCGGCGCACACGAAAATCTCTCGAGGAGTCAGCATGGTAAACTTGGGTGGACTCACTTGGACAATTAGTGTTTGTGTAGAGACAGACGGCTTTAACTGCGTCTCCGGTTGTGCAAGACAGTGCTGTCTTTTGTTAAGTTCCTGGGCGGCTTGTGATCTCGGTTAAACGACGCTACACACTGAGCTAGCTCCGTTGTCACAAGACGTATTCTCAGCTTCGGAGCTCCGGTTTGTTTGAGGTTAGGAAACGTTTGAGAATTACTCTCCTGATAAATGGAGCTCTCACGCCGACTAATGGGCACTCTCAAGGCTTGAAGCAACACGCACCGCTTAGTTAATGAAAAGCAACATTTGGCATTCTCCAGCTCCAGTTTGTAACGACATTGCACCATCATCAGCCGTGACAGTCTTAGCATAACAATCTCGTGTGTTACAATCACATCACCCTCCCTCTGTATCATGTATCATGTATTTTCATAGATATCCTAAAACTTCCAGTATCTTTTATTTCCTATATCTCTTCCACATATAATTCCCACACCAACTTCTTTTTCTATCTTCTTCATATAACTTGAATGTTTGCAGAAATTCTTTCCTTACACTTAGCTTTCGTTGCTGGTACAAAGCAAACACAGGAGGATGAAGTGATAGTCAAATCTATAGCATTGTTTTGAAATTCCATATTATTCCTATGACATTTCGAGAATCAACTGAGTGGTACAACACTTGAAAGAGTGATAACATTTTACATTTTTAAACCAATAACAGATGTTTCAGCAACGGATGCCGCTGCAATAATTTGTGTTTTACCTACACTTTTTGTGTGGTACGTTTTGGTTTCTTCCTTATGGTCTATCAATTGTACCAAAGTGTATAAAATTCATTCAGAATCAAAGGCTTTTTTGAGAAATTCTTCAAAAGTATATATATTTATTGCATGCAATTGTTATCGAAACGGTTAGAACCATTTTTAGAAAATAAAAAATAAGGAAACCATTTCCATGCAAGGAGTACAGTATTCTGAGGAAATTTTGTTGCAAAACTTCATTCACTTGAAGACTCTTCGTTTTTGAGCAGTGCTGTTCCTGCCCAACACACACATACCTGCACATAGGCCGACATGTGTTCAGGTACATGGACTTTCTAACACTGATTTTTAGTTTCTCTACTACTTATAGGAAGTGGAGGAAATATTGTATTCCACTCAAGAATTCTATGTTGAGATTTCAACGGAAATTTATTCTTTCAGGCCCCCTGAGTCCGAAAAAAGCATATTTAGAAAAAGCTCCGTGTGTGTGTGTGTTTGTGTATTTGTCAGTGTGGCCTGCCAGAGTGTGTGTGTTTGTGTGTGTGTTTGTGTGTGTGTTTGTGTGTGTGTTTGTGTGTGTGTTTGTGTGTGTGTTTGTGTGTGTGTGTGTTTGTGTATTTGTCAGTGTGGTCTGCCAGAGTGTGTGTCTGTGGGTGTGTGTGTGTGTGTGTGTGTGTGTGTGTGTGTGTGTGTGTGTGTGTGTGTGTGTGTGTGTGTGTGTGTGTGTGTGTGTGTCACTGTGTCTCTGGCCAGAATAACTCGAAAAGGAAGTCACTTAAAAGTCAAAGTTGGTATGTAAGTTTAACATCTTTTAAGGTTGCGACATGAAGAATTTGAAGACAATTCCTCCAACCTAAACTACTCTTTCCATGAAAAATTTTTATTTTCTTTAAAGTGCCTCTAACGATTTTGATTAAAATCCCATATGTTAAAGATATTTTTACGACAAATGAAATGTGCATTTAAAATTTTTTGGCTATACTCCATGTAGTCCTGTTTACTCTGAATGACTTTTGCATAACTGGTAAACTGTAAGAAATAGACCAAATCTTACTATAAAAACGTAAATCTTGCTAAAATACACAATTTATGTCCAAATAAATTGTTTGTAGAGTGAATCAGTTCGGAGATACTCCTTGCTATCTGTGTGAGTTATACAATACTTGAAGCTAATAAGTCGTTCAACGCTTCTCGATGTATCGCCATTGATGCTTAAATGTCGTTGGTCTCGTGGTCGCCCGTTGATTTGGTTCTTTCCCGCTAGCTCAGCTTGAGATCTCTTTATTTATCTCGGGTACGCGCAGATGTTATCGAATAGACTACCCAAGAAAACCTTTATATATTGTTTATTGCATCTTAGATACTTTCGGGAGCTATGCCGATTGTATATGTAGAGGAATCGCACTCACGTCCGCACAGCACAACCTGCCGTACTGGTCTGGGGTGAGTAGTGACGCTTTCTGGCGTCCCCAAGCTAGGAAAACCGTTCTCTCCCAATTTGAATGTCATGACGTCATCCAAGAAAGCCTCGTATCCAAAATGCTATTTCCTTTTCCCGCAATTTAGAAATGTCCCTTTCTATTATAACATGTTCTTTTATGAATTTTGAATATATAATTACCTTTTTAAGATTAAACGATGTTTACTTTATATTTTATTAAATATATCGCGCGACTTTTAAGGTTAGCAGACCTGACTTTCGAACGTGTATTTAAACTATGTAGTATGACGTCATGACTCGTTAATTTCAAACCAATAATGCGTTTATCCTACAAATTTAACGACTATTATTTACTCATATCTTGCTCACCTTACAACACTTCCTGCTCTATCATCTATTTATGTTATTACTTAACACTTATCGCAAATCTCACATCCGGCAATTAAATTAAAACGTGTCTTTATCAATCCCATTCGATTGGAAATCTAAATTTCGGTATCAAAAGACCAAATCTTACTATAAAAACGTAAATCTTGCTAAAATACACAATTTATGTCCAAATAAATTGTTTGTAGAGTGAATCAGTTCGGAGATACTCCTTGCTATCTGTGTGAGTTATACAATACTTCAACTTTCTTCAAATGCAACATCCTTATTCATATATTTATATGTTAGCCGTGGATAGAGAACGGAATTTGAAAGCTTTAAACGATTTGACTATCACTCAAAGCCTACTGAATTCCCATATTCCCCTTGTACCTGCAAGGAAATAAACAATAAGACAATTTCTGCAAATGTTTATCTCAACTAACACGAAGAAGATATAGGAATAAGAAGTTGTAAGAATAGTTAGTAGAAGAGTGAAGAAAGTCATGTGAGTACAACACATCACATTTTTTTTTTTATTCAGGGGACACAAAAACGCATTTTCGTCTAAATGTTAATATTGAAACTTTAGGGTGGACTACAGATACTGCAGGTACATGCTTGAGATTGTAATAAAGCTCAGAGGAAATACTTGCAAAGTGTTCAACAACTAGGTTGCTATATACCGTTGTTAATATCACATACCCTTTCCTTAACCCTAAGAGAAACAAGAGAATAGTAATACAATGATTATTGGAAAATTCAAAGAAATAACAATGAAAATTTTCGAAATGGCTAACGAAACTAACAATGAATTGAAAGACATAATAATTATCTTTTAATCAGATCCAAATTTTTCAAGTAGAAAGGTTTTCCCAATTATACAAAATCAAATGAAAATAACGACTTATTTATTTCTCACATAAAACTAAATATTTTGGTTTTTGTTACTTTGCCAATTTTTCAAATATCCTCAAACTCTTTTTTATAAATCATAAGAATAGTGTTTTGATAAAATTGAAGTAATAGTAGATATTTTGAAATGAAAGTTGTTTTCTTCGGAGAAATTTTATTGAAATTATTTGCCTAGCAGATACGACGCTTGATGTTTGTGTTAGAAATGTTCATAATATTTTGACTAGAAATTACGAAGTTTGGCATTCATCTACCTCTTTGTGTATCCGTTATGTTCATTCTGAACATAAGATACACAGAAGGACTTTCTCATGAAAGTATTATCCCTAAGCAATATTAATGCATTAATCCAGCTAGTACTAGTAAGTTATTCAAAAAGTACGTGTTAAATAGCATGCACCTAAGTCCTTCGCATTGGCACAAATGCTAGGAATATCATGGCATTAACTAAGAAATTGTTTCGATATAGAAAAATGACCTAGAGAAGCAAACATGTTTTACAGTTTCTCTAGTATTTACTTATAGCAGATAGAGAAAACATGCAATTCCAGTCTAAAATGCGCAATCGAAATTTCACCGCAAATACGTGTTTTGATGTCCTGTATGCATGCGTCTTTGTCCTTGTGGGATAGCTTTTCCAATCCGCTTTTCCAAATAGTATTCCCAATGGCAGCTTTACCAGCGGAAAAATTTCCCCAGAGCAAATATTTCCAAACAATACAGTTTTCAAAGAACTTTAATACACAAAAGCAGATATTCCAAAGAATATATTTCCCAAAGTCATTCACAATTTACAGGGCAATGTTGTAGCCGATAGTTTGGAGATATATGGCGATATCGTCATTATCTTTGTATGGCTTATGTTTTATAGTTTGACACTTTATAATTTTCTGACCCATTTTTAGCTGGTTAATAATGGATTCAGTGTCTATCTGTTCTGTCTAAAGTTCATTTAGGGATAGGTAAAATCTCGTTCGTTGGTGCCCGACGACTAATCGAAAGCGGACATGCACTCTCCAGATAAATTGTTCGCCCTTGATTTCTGTTGCATGGATTAATACTCATTCCACCTCTGTGGAGGAAATCGAGCTTAAATACCTCTTTGACGATCTCTTGGCTGCTTCCCTCCGGTGTAATTAAATACAAAATATTCGGCTACCTGTTGAAATTGTTCAATGGCATCTTTTTTTTCGGTAGTGTTTAACGCCAGCTTTTACTGCATATGGTGTTGCAGGCGATGACACTGATGATACATAAAATGAAAATTGAGCGCCGTTGGAATAAGATGACGAGAGAAACTGGAGAACCCGTAGGAAACTCGCCCCTGTGCCAATTTGTCCACCAAAAATTCCACATGCAATCGCCTGATGGTCTTGTATATTAACATTTTGTTGTAGAGAGGCAGATGAGATTGTTTATTCAGCATCCAATATAACTGCATTGAAATTTTAGTTGTGCTTCTTTTCTTTTTGTTGTAATGTGGTGTTTCCATGTTAGATGTTCATCTCAAGGCAACCCAACATATTTTACAGATGTTGTTATTGGAATTTCTACTTGATTTAAATTCGCTTTAGGGAATGTTTTACGACATAAAGAAAATGTGATATGATGAGATTTAATTGGGTTTGCCTGTATTCTCCATTTTATTAGCCATTGCCGAAGCAGGTCTAGATGGTGTTGAAGATATTCTGAGGCTGCATGAGGAATTTCGTGTGAGGCAAGAATGGCGGTTTCATCTGCAAAACAAATGCTGTTCTGGTGTGTTCAGTTGTCGGTACATCATAAGTATGAAGAAGGTACAAAATCGGCCCAAGAAAACTACCTTGGGGTACTCCGGATTGGATGCCTTGGAAAGCTGAAATTTCATCTTTGTATTTTACTTGGAAATATCTATCGTTGAGATAAGATTGTAACAGACGGTAATAAGAATGAGGAAGTAACAATTTTATTTTGTGTAGAAGACCGGTATGCCATACCTTGTCAAATGCCTGTTGTATATGAAGAAAGGCTACAGTACAGTAGCACTGTGACTGAAATGATTCTGTGATCATATTTACTATATGATGGGCTTGTTCAATTGTGGAATGGTGTTCTCGAAAACCAAACTGGATATCGGGTATTATTGTAGAAAGTACAGATTTCAATCGTTGAAGTAGGAGCTTCTCATATACTTTGGACAAAAGAGGCAATAAGCATATTGGTCAGTAGATGCTGTTTCAGTTGGATCTTTCCCAGGCTTCAGAATGTTAATTACTTGTTCCACTTTCCACTGACTGGGGAAATGGCCACAACAAAGAATAGAATTAAAAATAGATGTCATAAATACGTAAGACCTTTTAGGAGCTTTTCATAGAATTTTACCAGAAATAAGGTCATAACCGGGACTTTTTGTGGGGTTAATATGTCTGTTTATTGTGATTTTCACTTCATCTGAGGAGAACGGCTGAATAGGAAGCGATAGTTGTATTGGAGCAGAGATATTCACTAATTTCTTCTTCACAAGAACTTCTCTGAGTCACCGGTTCAAACACACACGCCAAATGTTCTGCAAATCGTTCAACTCTTTCCTCAACACTTCGAGCCTATATATTGTCGTTATTCCTCATGGGTGGAATATATGATATAGGTTGTTGCAATCTTCTTGCTGCTTTCCAACGTGATGGCTTACAATCAAATGTTGCAGTTGAGATTAAAGACTGAAAATGCTTGGCAACTGATTCATTTTTGTAGAATAATAATTGTCTTCCTAATCGCCGGGAAGCTTTCTTAAAAGCATTTTTATCTTCAGGTTGTCGGGTGCGTTGCCATACTCGTCGTAGCTTTCTTTTCTCTTCTACTTTTGCTATAATGTCTTGTGGATATTGTTTTAAATATTATATATTAGAGGCGTAGAAACCCAAGGCGCTTGTTGTAAGGTAGATGTTAAATGTTCAAAGGCTTCTTCGTCCATGTTCTTGCTGGTTTTCAAAGGTAAATTCGCTGATAGATTTTCTTGGACTCTAAGACGAAAATACTGCCAATTGGTCGATTTATTATAAAGCTTCGGTGATGCACAATATTTGATCACAGTGGAGCTCATAATTAAGAGCACAGGAGAAAAATCTTATGGTAAATAAAGTTGTTGCTTAAATCAATTGCTTTTTCCAAGGGCACTCCTTTCATAAGGAAAAAGTCTGAAAGATCTGGAAGTTTTAATGTGGCCAATAAGTTGGTTCTCCAGTGGAAGCTGGTATAAGGTTGAGTTCCTTTATGGTCTTAAGAAGCTCAGAACCTCTTGGAGAATTAATGCGACAACCCTATTGTTGATGCTGTGCATTGTAATCTCCACTTGCGGTAAATCCTGTAACAATTGATTTAAAGAAGACACAAAATAATTCCTGAGTTATTTTGTGTTTAGGTGGACAGTAAACTGCAGAGAGTGCTAATTGACCCCAAATATCTGTTAGCATAATAGATGTGGCTTGGATGTGTTCTGTTTTTAATTAGGGTAAAATGTGGTATTTGATTTTATTACGTATAATGACTGCACTCCCTCCATGAGCAGTGCCATCGGGCTGCTGGGTATTATAAATAGTGAAGCTTGGTATGTTCAAGTAACTTCTTTCTGTGAAATGTGATTCTGAAATCAACATTACATCTATGCTATGTATACGTAGAAATAATATTAGTTCTTGCCTATGTTGAATTAAACCATTAGCGTTCAAGAGAACTATTCTACACTTAAGATCCATTGTTTGAGTTTGGATACCATGACAGACAGGATACATCTGTTGTGCTTGCTGTTTCAAAGTGTTTTCAAGTCTGAGAAAGGATTCTTTTATAATTTGGCTGATGTCAGATTCATTACGTTTGGTTATTTGAGCATAGCTTCAAGTGGGCACATCAGGAGCTGGAGAAGATTTTAGTGGTGGAAACGTTTATGCCTTTAGTGGTGGAAAGCCTAATGCGTTTAGAGCAGGTGAAGAATGCAAGGTTCTAGGAGCAGCAGGATAACGCCGGCTTACAAAGTCTCGATACACAGCACAACCCTTGTAGTTAGCTGGATGGCTCCCGGAACAGAGGGCACACGTCGTTTTGTTCTTACGGTAGGTTCCAGAGAGATGACTTTCCCCACATTTAACACACCTAGGTGACCGCTTACAATATTTCAATGTATGGCCGTACATCTGGCAACGTACACATTGTACCATTTCTCTTTTTTGTATGGAGGTTAGAATCTTATCTTCGAATGCATCAAGGAATTAATTAATGTTGTATACATGTTTGTCATTATTTTTGGGTTCGAGATCTTCATAAAACAGGGGCAATGGTTTATTTAAAACTCTGTGAAGAATATTATGTATATTGTGTGCCCCATGTCCCTGCTCACGCAATTCTGCGATAATACTTTCTTTATGTATAGAGTGGTGCATGTTACGAAGAACCACTCTAAAAGCTCTTTTCTGTTTTAGTTGGTAGTTATGATACATTGCATTTTCACTGTATAGTAGCCTAACTAGGGCTCTGTAGGTATGCACAGCGTTTGGTAGATCAGAAGCATGTTCTTTGAGGCAACTAATAAATTGTGGAACATTAAATACAACTGGTGGTGGTTTTTGTGCCACAGGTACCTTGTCAGATGTCTGGGTGTCATCTAAATCCTTTGTAATGTCATCAGTAATGTTCTCAAATGCCTGGAAACTATTATGAATAGATACCGGCTGTGCTGTATTTATCATAGATTGAGGTACGTGGATTAATTTACGCTTCTTAGCGCTAGCGCATTGCCATTCAGGCGTATCAATGGCAGCAGACGTACCTTCATTAGCGGTTAACCTAGAAGTCAAAACATTTGTGTTACCGTCCATGGTTTGGCTCCTGTACTCAGCGGCTGTGGAAGGAACTGGGCTTCTATCCTCTGCAATTTAGTACAAAGTTCTTGAATCCTATATGTATAAGTCTGTAAACAAATGTCGTGTAATATATTATAACTTGTGATATCAATTAGACGCGTTGATTAACATTCAATAACTCAAATTCCGTGGGGTACTTACCAAAACAAAACTTTCGTAATGTTGACCATGGCGGCATATAGTGATACCTTATTAAACGTGTGACTGTCACTATAGTCTACTATATTTATCTTATACTTTTAACGGAATGGGTAATGACATCATTTTTGCAAAGGTTTATCCCTATATTGCTAGATATTATTGTAGCTAGAGAAAGTCACGTGGATGTAACACGTTGCGTTTTTCCCAAATGTGAAACCATAATTTACCTATGGAGTAAGCTCAGTGGCTTGCTTACCATTGTGGAGTTGTTGCATGCCTGGATGCTTAGGAAGCACTTTAAAGAGAGACAGAAATTTACATTACGTGTTGGTGAATTCCGTAAACGGGATATCCAAGTCTTTGAGAGGAGAAGCCTCCAGTTAAGGAATGCTTTGACCTGACTTCTCCAAACCTCGGGGATGCACGGGGAAGCAAGAGCATGTATATTTTACTTGCCCCTTCACCCTTACTCTTTTTATACCCAACCCAACTGACACCATCCAATCGATACTTGAAGTGTTCGGGTCAGAGCAAGTGACCTGAAGTCATGAGACACTCTTCATCAAGCAGCCCACTTGGTAAATAGTAGCACTTGAGAATCAAACCTGAGAGAAGATGTCTGCAAACAGATTGAGTGCATTGTGTAAATGATCACAAGTAAGGAGAAATTATAATCTTTCCAAGCTTTAGGTATAACCTTTAAGATCGTTTTAAAATGCCGTGAAAGTAGCGAAAACTCATTCAGATTAAGCACAACTGATATTTAGCGCATACCTAATTTATAGGATAGTACAGGATTTGTGCTTTATACCGGGTGGAAAGTACTGCTTTCGCTATACGTTAACTAGGTATTCTACATTATGGGTGTATGAAATATGTATGTACATTACAGTTGTTGTCAATAAAGAACCGAAAAACAAATATAAATAAAAAACACCTTCTCCCTGGCATAGTGTACATTTCCATCATTATAATATTACATTTATTGTAATAATGTTGTATTATTTATTAGCTTTTTAATATGGCTGGCGTATGACGTAATTCCTTAAAAGCATTTGCTAAATGATTGATATAAACAGCGAAATGTAAGATATTTTTAATTCAATCTTAAATTTTTATTTAAATAACCTATGTGAATAGTCGAAATGGCTGTTAAACCTGCAATATTTGTAATGTTGGAATGCTAGGAGGAATAAAATGTTAGATAGCCACATTATACAAGACTGTGAACTGACCTTATTGTTTATATTACCAGTCCAAGTTGTGAATAGACTTGTCAACCAGAGGTCTGCGCGGGCTTGGGGCAAGTCCGGGCTTAGGCCCAGTCCGGCCCGGCCCGGCCCGCGGGCCGGGTTCGGGTCTAATTTGGAAAACGTTTGTCGGTCTCGGGCTGGACCCGGGCTTGAAAATTAAGAAATAAAAATAATGCAGGTATTATATCCTTTTCCAAGAATAGCACAATTATCACAGCATTCCATTACTAGGAATTCTGTACGATTATTCTGCTGAAAGGTTTCAAATAATAATGATAATGCCATAATAATAATAATAATAATAATAATAATAATAATAATAATAATAATAATAATAATAATAATAATAATAATAATAATAATAATAATAATAATAATAATAATAATAATAATAATAATAATAATAATAATAATAATAATAATAATAATAATAATAATAATAATAATAATAATAATAATAATAATAATAATAATAATAATAATAATAATAATAATAATAATAATAATAATAATAATAATAATAATAATAATAATAATAATAATAATAATAATAATAATAATAATAATAATAATAATAATAATAATAATAATAATAATAATAATAATAATAATAATAATAATAATAATAATACAATTATATAATCAGGCTGGGCCGGGCTCGGGCCTGGTCGGGCCGAACCTAAGTATGTCGGCCCGTGTAGGCTTGTACTGTCAATGCGATAGAGAGATGTTTCATTATTGTCTAACCTCCGTAGAATTTGGTAATATCAGTGCTGAATTTAAAGCGAGTGTGCTCAGTGTAAAGTTAGTCAAATGAATCTTAAGAAATCCCACAGTTCAAAGTAGGACTCGGGACGTAATCTGTTTCTTTTCCGGATTTCGTGTACGCGCCAAACGGGTATCGTTTAATAAATGTCTCTCAAAAAGGTGTATTCGGAGGAAAATGAATTTTACGTATACACAAACAACTGCATGTTTGGACCTCGTGCGGAAACGCCTGCAAACGTCTATACAGGGTATTAGTATAACTGCATTCGTGATATAAGGCAGTGTAAGGAGCAACATTAGACCAATATTTACTTCAGGTATGGACTAATAATTTTAATTATTATGAGTAATATGTTTTCATGTTGGTTAGTATTTCCAAGTACGCGCACCCCGGATTCGATCGCAGGCAACCGCATGTGGGATTTGTGTTGGACGAAGCAGCGCTGGGGCGGGTTTCCTCCAAGTTGTCCGGTTTCCCCCGCCATCTCATCCCACCGGTGCTCCATCTTCACTCCATGTATCATCAGTGTCACCCCCTGCGGTGCCGTAGTAGTAGAAGCGGGCGTTAAACACTACAAAAAAGAAAAGTACGCATGGCATACGTAAGCTGTGCCTGTTTATTTTCCTCGACAGTGCTGGATAAATTTTAGGGACATCTTACACATTCAGAGAAAAAGAAATGAGAAAGAAGTTTAAACACATTTAATTGTGGATTTATGCTCATCCTTGCATTTCCAATACATTGATTGTTTATTGTAATATTTAAGTGACTTCAAATGCATCTGCAAGACTAATGACCTCAGGCTACCCATGCCAGGAAGTCAGATGTTGAAGTGTGAACGTGTGGAAGCAAAGCGGCTGGTCTGTACTGACAGTTGATGTCCATTTCGTGATTCAGTCGTGACCGTGCAGAAAACATCAGAAAGCAATATATGTGATGTGTTTTTGGAAAAACTGTTAGACGAAGAGAAAAAAAACAACATACTGAAGTTTATACATATTAAGCTACACTTGTGAAAATATCTGTTCTTATGCCACTAACATGCTGGACATGGGAATGTTCGCAGACGGTGTAGTCGAATAGTACAACATCGGGTTTTCAATCGGGATCTTTATAACATAAATCGGCGCATTATCTGCAATTTTCTCAATTATTGAGGAATATTAATTGTCTGGGATATTTTAATTGTTCAAGAATTTCCTACAGAAAATGCATTTCCGATGTAAATATCAGACTAAGTGTTGTTTGTATAACTGGATAAGAATGGTCGAAAACAGAAGAGCAATGAACAGGCTTCACGCGTAAAAAAATTGGCATAGCAAATGGCCGAACGTCGAGATGACAGAGCCTGCTGCCTTGTGTGTGATGATGGAACGGTAGTTTCAGTGATGGTGGTTCCGCTGGAGCTAATAAAAATTGCCTGAAAGAGATACATAGAAGGTGCCACAGTGTGTAACCCCACAACCATAAGCATTGGAAATACAGATGAACTGGAAAACAGTACAGAGAGTATTGATCACCTGGAAAGCACAAACAACGCAGCACACGAATCACCGCCCGTCATCCCTTCAGCCTCGATACCATTAGATTCTGACACATTTGGGGTTCTACAGATGAGAAAGAGAGGGCGTGTCATTCCAAATGCTCAGACAAATTGTCCCTGCAGACAGGAACGGATAGCAACAATCCATAGGCGTGGTGAAAGTGATAGGAATGTCTCAGTTACCGCTCTCCTTATTGCGCCCTGATTTCGTCCATTTTGTGCACATTGCTGAGCTAAAAGGTAACAAATACGCACTGAGGAAAAGGCTGAAGCTGCTGTATGTGAGCGTGAAGTCAGAAGCTACAGAAGAGCTCCGGTAAGATTCCCACGTTGCTTGCACTGCAGGCTTCTGCGCGTCCCTTGAGCAACAACTCCATGTAGCTGTCACAGTTAATGCATTCAATTCTGATTGTGTACCCTAGTCCAATACGCTAAGAACGAGCTTTCTTAAACACTCAAAGTGGCCGATCTTTGTGAGGCAATAGAAAACATCATAGGAGAGTGAAACATGACTGAGAACACAACAACCATTCTGAGATAATGCTGCAAACACTGTAAGCACCACTGGTGTCGCCTGCACTATTCACTCTTTTCAGCTCGCAGCAAACAATGTGCTAAAGCACCCAACAGTGACTGAACTACATAAGAAGGTGAGTGCCTTAGTGAGACATTTCCGTCATTCAAATGTGGCTACCGCGGCTTTGGTCAGCAAACGAGAAATGCTTGTATAGCCTAAACAAAACCTCATCCAGAAATTATGAACACGACGGAGCTCTACTTAAATGTTAAAGCTATTTCTTGCATACCAAAGCCCGTTTGCCCTTTACCAGCAGACTTCACGGTACATTGGCATGTATAGCTCATAAATTCGAAATTTAACAAAGGCACGGTCCAAAATCCACGAGGTAGTGAAATTGTGTAAACCGCAACGGCACTAATTGATTTTTGTGGAGGTACACATTTCCCAATATCTATGGTACATTGAAGGGCTTTTGAAAACCGCTTGAAGTCGCTGTTGGATGATTCTGAAGAACCGAGTGAATACTTTCATCCATAACCGAATTCACGTCTTTCGTTAATCCACGCAGCGAAGATATCTGTGATAAATCACCTCTTGTGAAGGTAAAGCTTTGTGATTATATTCAAATCATTGTCGAAGAAAAAGGAAAAAATATTGATCTACAAGGCAGAGATGATGTTACCAATATGGCTCAGACGTATTTGTATCACCATTCCCCACAATTATGTTTCTTCACAGCTCCACGAATACTTGGCAGAACACCAACAGCGTGACAGCATCCTATAGCTTAGATACTTTATAAATGGCACATAATATAAATGTGTGTATGCTTTCAAACTGTGATTAAACGTTTTACCCTTACGGTAAAACGGTTTTCATCCGGATACACGGAGTTGAGAAACGGATAGCTTACGGAGACAGTGTGAGAGAGAGAGAGAGAGAGAGAGAGAGAGAGAGAGGCAGGGCGGAGGCGGGGGACGAGAGGAAGGACCCCTACTGATAAGTAGTTTCTCGATTCAGACTCCCATTATGACCATAGAAGTTAAAGGGGCACAAAAGTGAAACAAGAACAAACACCATAGTTTCTTCAGAAGGCTTTAGTATTTTGGAGCTTAAGAGGAAATTAGCTATTGGATCGGGTATTAAATCATCCAATTATTAGCATCATAGTGCTGGGATTGCATAACGTCTTAAACACACCAATTTAAAACACAATAAGAGGAACGTTCTGTTTTGAGCAAACAGTTTATACGCAGTTATATGTATATATTCGGTGAGTTTATAAAATTTAACAAATGTTTCCCTTTCCACGTAAATAATTCTTTGGTAGTGTGTAAAAATGATGGATACAGTGAATCACATTTTAGAATATTGTCCTCCCTGTGACTCAAATGATGTCAGAAGATTTATGATCAGTTGTGCAGGTTAATAAGCATTGTTTTGCTCTGTGTGTATTTCTAATATAATTTTTGTTTTGTTTCAGGTAAGTTCGTTGCCTTATGTTGGCTTATTCCTGACGAGCTACTGAGCGACTGGCAAGTAGTAAACATTTTATTATTGAAACGCTTTAAAATTGCGACTGGCTTTTTCCGGGATTATCAAGGGGTTTGAAATTTTAGGAAGGTTTCTCATACGCATACTTAGGAGTTGGTGCAATCAAAACGTGACTTCCCGGCCTGTAGTACGTGGTCTACAAGTTGATATGAAGTTGACCGACACTTTTGCTCGTCACAAGCTGGGCATTTAAGACAATTTGGATCCGTAGTTTCATTCAATTAATATATTAATTGGCAGGGTATTTGGCGTTTCTTATATCAACTTCTGCGAAACCTCTGTTTATCTCAGTAACACTGGAAAACAGAATTTTTGTTGATACAAATGACACGTTTTACTAATTTTTGGGCTTGGAAAGCAAAAATAAACTATAGTTTAAAAAACTAAAACTACACGCTTTAATAACAAACCAAATTAAAAGTGGAAAATCATTTGTCTGTATGAAGAGCTTGATCTACATATAGCGACAAACTCCACTGGTTCATTATAATTTAAAAGTTTAAATACAACATTTTATTAACGAATTTTTACAATAAGACTTATTATTTTGCTAATATAACTTTTTAATTCCTTTTTAAATTATAACTAGTGGAGTTTGTCGCTATAGAACAAGTTCTCCAAACCGAAAAATTATTTTCCACGTTTTAGTTCGGTTTGTTATCAAAGTATTTTTAGTTCTTTAAACTGTAGTTTACTTTTATCATTTTTGTCACAATTTTTCAATTCCTGTTTTATTTCAAAATTTTAATTTGAAAAAATTGTATACATTTTGAATTCCAAAATGTTCCATTTTTGTGAAAATTTTAAGTCAATCTTTGGAACAGTATTAGATTAAAATTAATGTTTTAATAAAAATTACACTATTAGTTGTGGATTTCCCGGCCCTGGTTGAACTCCAGGTCGCGATCCTTCTCCCGGGTCTCGCATTAGTCCGAGGTTGTCTCTCCGGGTATCTGTCTTTCAATATTTCCAAGCAGCTTAATTCTTTTGTCCAGTGTAACTTGTGTAGCTTTCTAAACCACCAACCGAACTGATGTGGCTGTTTTGGCCCTGGTGAACTCCAGTCTGCGATCCTTCCCCCAGATCTCGTGTTGCTCTCAGGTCATCCAGTGTATATGTACATGTGTGTGTGTGTGCGTGCACAGATATATGTGTATTTTATATACGTACATATATATTTAATTAAAACAATTTATAACGTGCATGTGGAAAGTGCCTTAGCAATATCAAATGCATAATAATTGTACTATTTTGTATAAATTTAGCTTAGCAACTAGTTTTTCCTGATGATCGTGGTCAGGATATCAGGACAAGGTCACGATGTTATTGTATTGCCATCTGTGCTTGACACATGCGTGAAGTTTCAAGTCAGTCAGACGACTCTAATACTATTACATAAATAAGTTCAGCTAAGTCACTTTTTTACCCTGATTATCCTGGTAAGGACTTTAGGACAAAGTCTTGACGTTGTCTTGTATCGTCATCGGCCCTTGACACGTTGCAAATTTTAAGTCAGTCAAACTACTAATTCCGTTACAATGATAGATTTACCAAAGTTATTCTTTCATCCTTATGATTCTGGCCAGGACAAAGTCATGACATTATTCTATTGTGATCGGTTCTTGACATGTGCACAAATTTTCAAGTCAGTTAGATGACTCTAACTTGCTTAAAATTACGTCGATAGATTCCTTTGCATTGATAAATTTAGCCAAGTCACTCTTTTATCCGGATGATCTTGGTCAGGACATCAGGAGAAAGTTATGGTTTTATTGTGTTGTCATCGGTCCTTGACATGTGTGTGTATATCAGACGATTCAAGTTGGTGAAAATTACGTTGCATTGATAAATTTAGCCAAGTAACTCTTTATCCTGTAGATCGTGGTCAGGACATTAGGGCGTCGTTACCCCTTGACGGTGTGCAAATTTTCAAGTGAATCGGATGAATATAAGTTGGTGAAAATTGTATCGAAAGAATCCATTACAATGATAAATTTAGCTAAGTCATTCTTTTATCCTGATGATCATGTTCAGAACAGTAAGACGAGGTTATAATATTATTGCATTGTCATCGGTCCTTGACACATGTGCGAATTTTCAAGTAAATCAGATGACTCAAAGTTGGTGAAAATTACGTCGAAAGATTTTGTTACATACTTACCTCCCCACCTACGCACCTCTCCAACCCCCCCACCTCCCCACCAACCCACCTACCTACCTAACTACCCTACCTCCCACCAAACCTGCGTTCCTCCCTAACTCCCTACCTTATTATATAAAATAGATCACATTTAGGTGGAAACCATTCTCCTGAATGAACAGCCAGGATTTTGCAAAGTAAGATTGAGCATTGATAATAAGTGAATCATACAACACGTGATAGGAACTTGTAAAGAGTTTAATAAAGAACTTCATTCATAGATTAACAAAAGTCACTGATAATGCAAAAAGAAGAAGTTTAGGGAACTAATGTCATTATGAGGCGTCCATAAACATTTAATTGATCTTATAAGCAGTACATATGAAAACTCCACCTGGTGCTATTAGTCCAAAGAAGGAAAACTATGTAAGGAGACATTAAACTTAGGCGTAAAACGGATGCAATTTTTCGCCTACACGTTCCAGTCTTTATCTTGACCAATCAATGAGAAAACTGAAGTTACAGTAGCCTAAATTTAATATATCTGAAAATATCATTTTCGTCACTGCATTCCTTTCCTAATGCTGTTGTTTAACCTTCGCGGAGTGCGGTTGTACATTTCAGCAATTGGTTAATAATAATAATAATAATAATAATAATAATAATAATAATAATAATAATAATAATAATAATAATAATAATAATAATAATAATAATAATAATAATAATAATAATAATAATAATAATAATAATAATAATAATAATAATAATAATAATAATAATAATAATAATAATAATAATAATAATAATAATAATAATAATAATAATAATAATAATAATAATAATAATAATAATAATAATAATAATAATAATAATAATAATAATAATAATAATAATAATAATAATAATAATAATAATAATAATAATAATAATAATAATAATAATAATAATAATAATAATAATAATAATAATAATAATAATAATAATAATAATAATAATAATAATAATAATAATAATAATAATAATAATAATAATAATAATAATAATAATAATAATAATAATAATAATAATAATAATAATAATAATAATAATAATAATAATAATAATAATAATAATAATAATAAACTGACCGTGACTGTTATCTATATTCAGTGTTTGCCCTTACTATTGGTAACACTCATTGCAGCGTCTACCATATTAAGTCAGAGCTTTGGGCTAAGAACAAATAAATAAATAGAATACCAGTCTCTAAACCAGGAATGTTCAACATTCTCTCTTTGTAAAACCTTACGTAATGATCAGCTACACCCCACTCCACTCCTTCAGTCTGAGGGATAGACAGTTAGCATCCAGTAACGGACACAAACAGGCAATTCCACTGTCGTTTATAGGTCATACCTTGAATTCGTTGCGAATGTCCTCAGAAGACTTGGATGATTTTTGCAGAAATGGTAAACAGCAAGAGACAAAAGCTTACTAAATAAAAAATGTGGATTTTGTTAAAACACACAGTTTATGTCAAATACTTGGTTTTTCTTTTGAGTGAACAATTTCTGAGATATTCCTTTTTATTTTCTTGAATGTGTAATTGTTTTTTATCTCTTGGCCTTGCAAGAGGATTTGAAAGTTGCTGCATAGCTACCAGTTCTTAAAACATTTCACTACCGGTTAAAGCCTACTATATAACCATATTCTGCTTGCACCTACAAGAAAATTAGGGATAAGAAGCTTTCTGGAAATGCCTATGTCGATTAAAAAGAAGTACGTAAGTATTTGCAACAATTGTGAATAAAAGAACGAGTATAGCCCTACATATATTTGTGAACAGAGTTTCTCCAAATTGAGCTATATCAAAAGTCTGTATCGCAATATGTTACGTGGCAATCACTTGATGCGTCTCCTAAAGCTGTGCACTTCGACTTTGTCCTTAAACATAAAAAGTACCAAAGAAGTCACTGATGAACAGATGTTTATCGTATAAGATTTGAAAGTGCTATCGTAGATCAAACGGAACCTATATGTAACCTACCTGCCACTTCAACACAGTTCACAGCTGGTGATCAAAGAGGAACAAAGTCCGCGTATAGTGGAAGGAGGTAAACACAAACTCCCCTCTTTCTCAAATTTTGGACATGGCTGCTCTAAACGTTATCCAATATTGAGTCTTCTGGGAACGTACTGAGTGGGAGAACTTGGAACGCTGAATAGTACAGTGTATAAACTGTCTCCGCACTCTGGTCTGTATGCAATATTTATTCTATTTTTACAATATTTGAAATGCAATTTTGGTACAGTATGAGCACAATTATCGTTTTAATATACGATGCGTTTATACCTTTTAATATTCATGCTATCCATTTTCAACAGTATAGCTCCTATCTTTAGTGTTACGATATTCCATAAGATGTACATTTTTATTGTTAGTTTTTTCTGTTCATACACCAATTGTAGTGAATCACCATACACATCTTGAAGTTACAGAAGGTGAATCTCTTACGATTTGCAGTAAGGTATTCCTTATATCATGAAAAACCGCGTTCTACGTCGCAAATTGAATTATCAGCCACAGAACCTCTTATATAATCAAGTACCTTCCCATATGCATATTTTATATACCCCTTTCGTTTTGTTCCTGTATTTGGTACGGTACTTCTTGCGTACTTTTCAATAAAACTTTTAAATCATAGATTGTGTAATTTGTTACATGAGATATTAGTCTGTATTATCATGTTGCATAAATGTGCAAAAAAAGATTGTGTGATTGGATATGAAGTAGAGGGCCTAATTTCACCCGGTTCATTTGAACACACCAAATGTGCCTCTTGGCAATGTCGTTTGCTATGAAAATATTGCGCATTGAGAAAGCGTTTGTTCCCTCCTATTTCTGAATGACACAGTTTTCATTGTATTGCTGTGTGCAAAGGTTGCTTCACCCTCAAGTAATCTACAATTGCGTTGTGTTCTGTTTAATGCATCATAATCACTGGCATCCAGATCTCGTAATTTGCACTATTACACGCTTTTATATTTTATTATGGTAATAGCTTACGAAATTCATAAAGATGCTTTTGAATGTGAATGTTTAAAGATAAATATTAATTTCAGGAGGAGTGTTTGACAACTGAGGTAGGCGTGTTCCCTGCTTCATTTTCAGCAATTAATATCTTAGGAAGCATTCATTTGTAAAATTTCAATCATACTGCAGCATTTATAAGACGGCGGGAAAAGTGACAACGGTACGCGGAATTAAAATACCTAAGGGAGGAGCTTCATCAGAAACAGATTCCATTAGTTTGTATAATTTTATATTTTGCACGGGTTATATAAATTATAATGTTCCCGTTAAGAAAGGAAAAAGAAAAAGGGAAATAAAGGGAAGTGTGTTAAATGGGATTTGAACCTATGTCAGCCCACACTATACATTTGAAAGAGCACGCCTTAGCTAGCACAGCTACAGCGAATACAGGCATTTGGTCTGACTGATTATAGTCACGTTCTGTAAGTGTAGTACCAAAACTGAGTCATTTTAGTTCTAGTCCACAACTTAATAGAAATACTATAAGAACATATGTTCTGCAGGTGCACTGAAGTTGAATCTGCAATGTTTGCCCCTTAATGTAGAAGGATTGCTGAAGTATTGCTTTTCAAAACTACGAGGTGAGGTGAGTTGTTAGGTGACATGGCTGAAATGTCCTCCGAACAGCAAGGGAAGCATATGACTAATTTATTTCTCATACCACCTGTGCAAGCACTCCTGAGAATTAGGTGACCCTTCGCGCAGGTCTCACTGAAGATGGATATTTACTTTTGTGAAAGATAGTATTGTGGCCAGAGAAGGGGACACGGAATCGGCACTTGAAGACAGCAGGAGAAGATGCAATGTATATGCCCACAGACTGTACAGGGAGTGGGGGTAGGGGTGGAATCTCCGATGGGTCTGTCTAAAGTCCAGTTGCAGCGCAACTGTTCGTTCTGGCATTAGCGCTTAAGAAATCCTCAGCCTACACACACACGCACGCACACACACGCACACGCACACACACACGCACACACACGCACACACACGCACGCACACACACGCACACACACATATATATATGAGGATTTCTTAAGCACTAATGCCAGAACGTGTGTGTGTAACAATAAGTATTAATACAATTAGTAGAATCTTATAGTATGAGGTTTATCGCAAAAGTAAATGTGCTGGTACATTAATGTGCTACTGCTCATAAAATAATTTTATGCATTATCTATTTTCAATTATGGGAAATACGGAAAGCCACGGCCTATATAACCTGCCCTATATCTTCAGTACTTTTCATAGCGAAATATGGTGTATGGTAGACATAACATTTAATGGCGGTTGATAGTTCAATATTACTATTCTCTTTCCTGTTCCACAAATAAATGTTGTGAGTGCAAGTGATGCTTATATCATTGGCTTTGATTTCACAGCGTGTTTAACTATACAACACTGCAAAGCGTGACATGTCTATGATTATTGCATCGAACCACGTGCCATTAAATTTGGCGTCGGCCATAATAATGATATTAATAGAGTTCACAGAGATGTGGTGCACTGCAGAGTATTTCTGGAGGATTCTGCAGATTCGTGTGACAAAGTCATATCGAAACATAAATGTGAACCTATTGACGGATTTACTGATTTAATTTCACGCTTGGGTTATATTGTTCGAGAGAGTCGTATCAGATCATAGGCCATTTGCTCTCGATGATTAAACCTTGTTCTGTTTCCTTCACTTGTTAGAGTGAGTGAGAGGCTATACATCTGGTAGCGCATTGCAGTGCTGATCATAGGAACGGCCGTGGTATTCCTAGGGCTTTTGTATGGAAACGCAACAACAGGGATGAGTAAATACCGTAATATACTCAGAACAACAGTTTACATGACAGGGGAACGTGACCAGTTGCTGTTTTATGTTTGCATAGCCACTGGTATCTTCATTTACGACGAATTAAACCACCCGTCCTCTTCTTGCGTTGTAGTGCAGCTTCGTGAAATCTTGGATAACAGGGTATTACATGTCTTTATATTAAGTGGGTTAATAATTGCCAAAGTAAACAGAACGTGTTCCAGAAAATAACGTTTGCGAAATGACAGCCATATTTTGTAATAAAAACTCGAACAAATATTCCTTAGGGATACATATGTAAACAAATAAGACAGTAATTTGATAATACAATAAAACCAATGAACACTTTTGTACAAATGACTGTTCATAAGTTGTATGGAAACAAAATACACGATACGCTCCTTCTAATATTTAATCCTGATCGCTTGTTTTAAATTAAAGTTTGGTCTCTTTGCACAAAATGAATAAGATATCCATATAGTCCACTTTTCTTTAATCAGAGGTCATACTCAAGTTCACTGCTTATAAGGTCTTACATGATCCACATACCTTTTTAAAATATTATTCTAACTAAGTATTTCACACTGTTTTTATGTTCCATATGTTGTGGATTGAATTTATTGTTCCTTGTGTATTAATATGTGTGTAATATTCAAGCATCCTTTTGTAAAAATAGTTGCCGTCTGGTCTTCAAGCTCTGCTGTACGCTGATAGGAATCCTTTGACTTCTGCAAATGCACCGCGCATTGTTCCATTCCACGTTCATAGAGGGTCAATAGAAGTCACAACCAGCAGTTTATTTTGCACTATTTTATTCGCAAAAGCTCTTCTTTAACTTCCATAGAAAAATTGTGGGCATTGACTTGATAAAAATCTGGTGTTTATTACTCAACAATGTATAGATTTTAAGCTTTCTTTTATATAGTTTTGCAGTGAGAAATGCTGACATTCACACTTTCACACTGTACGGAGAGGAGGGATTAATTTTACTTAAACGAACAGAATCAAATACTGAAACTCTGGGTAGTGAAGTCAGAATGTGGATAATTCAATCACAGTAGTGACCTAACTATGTTGTCAACACCTTAAACCGGACAAGTAATGACCATCTAAAATGGGTATAAAGACGTACTATTTGATGTGTCATCTCCAATTATAAAATAATGTCTGTAACTAAAACAGTAGTGTGACCACATATAAACACAAGCCACACAATGAACAGACAATGCAACCCTAGAGCACAGAGGTCGTCAAGTGGAGAGAAGTGCCCAAACTGAATAGCAGATGACGACCATAAAAGAAGATAGCGCTTGTCAGTCGTTAGCAATGAAAAGGTTAAGAGGCGGCTGAAATAAGAAATCTTGGGGAGAGCACCCAGTGCTAAAAAGACTCAAGAAACCGAAATACCTTTTGTTTCAGTCTATGGCACGAATCGTGATGATAGTGATGATAAAAAATGAAGGATCAACAAGCCATCTCCAGTAGAAAATGAACGAGTATTTTTTAACAGACACGCCTCTTAAAGTCTCTTGCAATTAACAGCATTACAACTCGCGCAAGTCGGCACAAGCCCCGAGAAAAAAGAAAAGCCTGTGAAAGGGAGTTGGGGAAAAAATCAACTCTAATTGAGTCGTCCGTTGGGTGGCAGATTTCAAGCTTGCTTTGTTTTGTATTCGTATGCCTTACACAGGTGAACCCGTTAGGAGAACTTTAATTCCAGTTCCTAATGAGGACTTCCCACGACTTACCCCAGATATCATCCCACCAAACTTTTTATTTAGAAAATCCCTCACGGAACACTGTCAGGGGAAAAAATCTTCTCTTAAAAAGTTTTTCTAATGAGGAACTTGTTCACTGCAGCAAACTTTTGGTTCAGTGAGCCATCACAAGCAACCAAAGGTCGGATGAATTTTTGCATCACCTGTTTTTCGCAGGTATATATACAAGTACCTGTTTCTTTTCTCAAATGTATTGAATTTCTTTTTCATGCGCAGTTTTGTAACTGGGTCGTGCGTATCCAAAGCAACGGTGTGGAACACTTCCCATGAGGAATTATGCCATCTCCTAGTAGCGCGAAGCTTCCAATAAAATATTTTTTCCATTCTGTATTAAATATCAACGTCATTTTAGTTTCGTTTCTTTGCAGCAGATATTTAGCTAACATGTGCGTCAATGCGTCATAATTGCTTGTTAAGGAATACTTAGAATTATACAAGCCAGGAGTAGCTGCTGTTCCATTTTTACTACGGTTTCAGTTTTTGTTGGGGTTGTTTAAAATTATTCGGGTTTTCCCAAAGTCAAATTGAATGGACGCCATATTTGTTTGTTCGAATATTTTGCCTTGAAAGGGCCCATAACGTAAGACTTGAAAATGTAACCTAGCAGATAGTCCTAGAGCTACAGAGCTGTGCGCGATTTTACATTTGAACTCTTGACTGTGAATTTATTAATTGCCTGTGACATAAAAGCCATTACCGACCATCCCATTGCTATATTATAAACTTAATTTTCGACGATATAGCTTTTGATTTGCTTCCCGAATATTGTGAGGAGAAAATGGGAATTTCCTACATTCAGTACTGGTAACCTCACCTACCTATGCTTTTTACCTGTTTTACTGCATGTATGCGCATGTGCTTTATTAAAATCTATATAGGTACATGGAATACAATCGTATTTAATACATTAGTTTCACAGATTAAATGTTAACCGAATCTTCACTTTCTATTTGTTAATCTTTGCTTAGTGTTCAACTCATGCAACAATTATGCATTAGTTACAAGTTACCTATTTATATTTTTAAGATCAATAAACAGACATGGATAATTCATCGCTAGTTCAGCTTCAGAGTTAATTTTGTTGACCTTGGTACTGTCACTTACGGTTTTTCAGTTATTAAAAGTTAAACATGCACTCAAGTTAAACATGAAGAGGACCTGAGAAGGTATTCGCTGAAAGTTCAATGTATTTTCATTTTGGTACCTCCAATATAAGATATTTTATCAAAAGCAGTTCTATTCTTTGTTAACAAAATGGTAACGCAAACTTTTCAATGCAATGTGCAGCTTGGGAGGGGATAAATGCGTGAAAACGTACTTGTTCTATCCTTTAGTGATGTTGATGTTAAATAGGAAATGTTGTATACATTCAGTTTGTTTTTGTTTATTACGCTCTCTGCAGAGGCACACACTCATGAACCTTTTCTAAAATTGCTTATTTAGTACCGAGGGAAACTTGGATTTACGGTGAAATCTTGACTGGAATGAAATAATTTGTCTACCCACCATAGCTAGGTGGTAGAGAAAGTGGCACGTAGTAAAGAATAGAATAGAGTGGGATAACATATAATTAAATAGAATAGAATATCAAACACAGATATTTCCGAAAAGCTTGTAATTACAAATTCTGAAGTCTAATACCACACGATTTTCTCTATCCATTGCCAAATCAAAATTGCTTCCAAAATATTCTATTCTCACTATATTATTGCTTAAATTTGTGACTATAAGGTCCACCTACTTGTATAACGTGCAGAGGTTGATTATTTTATTAGCAATGGTGTCATATTATAAAATAAGACTCATGGTTTTGCAAATACGTTATTAAATGTACCAAGATAAACTATCGTAAACTTCAATTATGCAACAACGATATTTTGGAGAAGCCTAAGCTGTGAAAAAAGGGAACATTTCACAAACTGTGTTGCTCTAGGACCTCTGTTTTGACTTTTCCCTATAGTTAGCTTTTATCCGTTTATTACACTTTCTATTTTATATGAAGTTCCATGACTCAAGAACTCTCAAGAGAATACTTAAATAAAGTTAAATATGTTAATCATGCTAATACCTCACACAACAATGTTTTAATAAAAAGTTTAGAGACATTTTAAGAAAGCTAAATAACATTATTTAACTGTGGCTCATTTATGTTTAGAAGAATTCCTGACATATCTTCTTAAAAGCACTTGACTTGAGACTAAATTTTTTATAACCACGAGATTCCACTTTTTAATTATATCCCCATCTCGCACAAGCATAGCACTTTCTAATACCTTCTATGCCTTAAATGTACGGCAGGGAAGTCAGATTACTCTTTGCATAATGTTAGCCACACATTGTTATATTGGCGATCATTAAAATAGGTAAAAAGATTGACTAGGTTATTAAAAGGATTGTGAAAAGGTGCAGTAATAATATACAAGTAGATAATTCTAATTTTGTTCCAAGATAAATAATTATACATTCAAAATCATGTGGAAACAATATCAGTGTACTGAGAGACGGACACATATAAACCACTTCCTCTACATACAGACCCGTGAGAATGTTTTTTACGCCCATAAAAGAAGAAAAGTAAGAAAGAGAATAAGAAAATACCACCAGGCAACCAATTCTTCCAAAATTTGAGATTTCACTATTTCCTCACGCCAAGAAAATAAATCCAGATAACGTTGATAGGGATGACCACAGATGGCAGCATCAGGTCTCTGGTTGGCGAGCCATTTCCTCGACTTTAATAATGTACCATACTGTGCCGCCGTATTGCGAAACAATTAAAACAGGAGTCAGCAGCTGTGGGTGTTAATAATGTCTTCCAGCACAGATTGCCTCTCTTTATTTCAATGCTGTGGAGCAGCAAGCAAACAAATCCTTCTCCCTTTAGGGAACTATGTATCTTTGAAGCTTAAGGTTTTGGACATCACTACCGAAGAAGCTGTGTTATTTCACCAGTATTAACATTATTAATTAGAGGGTCACTGCATGGCTCCGAGCTTTAAATTTCGATAAGAATAGTGTAAAATAGCAATGTTATCAAAAACTATCAGAAACTGCAGTTCTGCTCGCCTTATTATGTTAAATACGAAGATTCTTCTCTGTCTTTACCGCTATACCTCTCCCTCTCTCACCCTCCTTACATCTCTGCTTCCTAACCTGCTCGTGTTGTCCCTTTCCGCTCTTTACCATACCGACAATAAACCTGCGTTTTGAGAGTGCAAACATTGAAATATAAGCAAACGCTTATTAGTGAACAAGCCTCTTAGTTATAATTGGGAAATGATCAAAACTACACTGTTCCTCATGGCAACCAGATTAAGTATAAGGAAACTGTTTTAATTCTTAGAATATTGTGATAAGGCGACAAATTCCAGTCCGGTTACATTTTTATCACTTCATGGTCTTCTAACCCTTTGCACAAATACACGGTTTTCTTCTTGTCATTAACGCAGTCCACAGTTTTTCGTGGTATTACAACTCACAACTATTTACTTCTCGTAACCTTGACTCATCCTTTCAGTCTCTTTCTTCACTTCCTCTGTCTCTCATACACTAACTCCAGCGATACAATCACTAGATGCTCGCTTAATGTTCTTCTTCACCACCGTACCACTGACAAACTTATAAGTTCAAAACTGTAATTTTAACTCTAACTATGCTGTTTCCTTGCAACCCTATATAGCGAGGATGACGTCAAACGGACTTTTCTAGAACTTCTGCAAACACACTGGTGATGACGTAGCCAGATCTTTTTCAAAGCCTCCAAAGAAGAACCCTTTTGGTTCTGCCACTCTTATTGTTGTTAATCACGTACGCACAAGCAGTCGCGCGAGGCAGCCTAACTCTGGGCACCTTTGTTTGCTCACCGGCCTAGTATATAGTTATTTTCTACAGTTAGGGTATTGTCCGCGGTGATGTTGCCACATAGCAAAATGAATTGTTTTTGTTTTTCATCGGCCGTTAGTAGTATGTACATTAAATTGTGCGTTGGAACAGGAGAATTCTCCTGAACATGAAGAGTTGATGTTGAACTTCACTCTTCTCTCTTCCATATCATTTGTCACCTAAAGATATTTCATAGTCACTTGGTAGTAAAGATAGGTAGGTTTGAATCCCAAGAAATTGAATCCTTATTGTAAAAATCTAAGTCCATAATTAACTTCTACAGCATGTCCAAACTCTTGGCTGAAATAAACTTATCAATTCCCTAATCTGAAATAATAGATTCAAAGCTCAGTCTGTTAGTAATATGTTTAAACGTTCTGAATGACCTTAGATACAAATGTGCTAAATTTAAATTTATAGAATTATATTAGTCCAAAAGTGAACATACCCAAAAGCTTTTTAAGTGCAACAGGTACAACGGTGTACCCCCTTTCGGTCTCCAAGATTTCGCTTTATAGTCGTACATTGTCATTGTTAGGGCTTGCGGTTGGTTGTCCTAAGGTTTCACACAGATGTCTCGGCTGAGATCTTATCTCGTGGGTGTTAAAGAAATAATAACCACAGTTATTGTGAAACCTGTTTATTCAGTCCACATTAAGTGCTCCTCTCCATACCATATACCCTTTGTTGTCCTTTGTCACTGACTTTTTCTCTTTTCACTGGCCGGCGCTGATAATAATGTTGCAGGGGTGTTATAAGTTTGCTGTAAGAGTTGTTGGACTGTGGTAAGAGTTGCCGGGGTGTTGTAATAATGTCGGGGTGTGTTGTAGGACTCCTTTCTAAAATGCGTGTTCGCTGGTTTTATAACCTTTCCCATTTCCCCTGACTATACTCTTACCTTCTGACCACGCGGTTGTCGTCATTGATGGAAATTCATATTGTACACGCGGCTCCCGAATTTCCACCTATAGGCATGCCTTGCTGTGGCGGGAGTTCCAGGAGGGGCTTTCGCCTCACTGCACAGGGCATCCCTATTAGTCTAACAAAAGGTTCAAAAGCATTTTTCGCCTTTTGTTCAGCATTGTCTGCGTCTTCACACTAATGATTGTTTTACCCTGAGTTGGAGCAAACTCTAGCTGATACACACCTGTTAGCTACACGGAATGATCGGTTGGCGAACATTTTATTTAAGAACTTGCTTTAGTAATCGATTTGATTTGTCCCGCTACAGGCTTCAAAACTAGTGATATAATACAAATATCTTCATTTACATATCGTAAGTGCTGACAAAACTTCTTTAGAGCACTCGAAGAAACCCTGGCATTTACTTTTACGCACAGTTTTAATTCGTTTAAAAACCAAAGTTATTGTAACGTGCGCCGATTGCCAATTAACTAAAAAAAACGCCATTTTGCATATACGAGTACTTTCACCATTCATTCATTCACTACCACTGAGAGACAGCTGAGAACGAAAGAGGAACATCTTCAATGAATAAATTCTTTTGGCCATCCATCTTGCATGATACAAAGCTCCAGGTGGCCTTACATTTAGATTCTCCGTAGTCCCCAGAAACATGATGCACAACTCAAGGAGTTCATGGTAATGATTCTTCTAATGATTCGTAGTTTTCGGAAGAAGTTAATTGCATCAGAGTCATTCACTTCAGTTGGGTTTTCAGACCAATCATTAATAATTTCCAAAAAAAAGTGAACTTTCATCACCTTTCATCTAGCTTACCCCTCTTTCACAACTCTAATCCTCGCCCTTTACTCTTGTTCGCCAACTTCCAGTCAGCACCTCAAAGATAACCTCTACAGCCAGGCTTTAGTTCATATAACAAAAAGAGATTGCCCTGTTCTATTTTTACCATGTTCGAAGCTTTAGCCTGGGCAACATCGGACAAATTATTTAGAGTTGGAGAAAACTTAAGCTCTCGCTGAGTGTTCATCTTTCTATGAGCACTTTTTTGCAGATTGCGCCACCCTGAATACAATCTATAAATTTCATTGTGCAGTGAGATAAAGCCCTAGAAGTATTCCAAAATATTACACATTCACGCGCAACTAAATTAGCGCTTTCATTGATAGTCAATTTCATTTAACGCGTGTTGTAAAACAAGACTGTCATAATCTATCCATTACGTGGTAATTTATGTCCCCTGATTTGGTGCGTAACTTTACCGACTAAATAAATAACCTTGTAGGTACTTACTAAACTACCCGCCATGATGCAATTGAACATTCACAACATTATCCAATGCAAACCGAGTCTCTACTGAAGGAGGACAGTATGGCACACGATAAGCAGGAATAACCACCATGACGTAACTTCTCGGACAATGTGGCACGGGTTGCGCTACTTCAATTTCAACAAAATATCTATTAAAATTCTTCTTAAAACAAAAGCAAAAAAATTAGAAGTATGCGTGAAAAATACAAAATTCAAAAAATAACATGCACCCTAATGTACATGTTAAGACAATCACAGAGACTGTTGAAACTCCATTCTCAAAAGAAAGCCTTCTTGAGTGAACGACGAATACCTTAAGCACATTTTATCACTAACACAATTCTATTATTGTGGTAATTACTTGTAGCTGATATAAAATACACGTAGGTTTGTTTCTGACCAAATACATAACGAATATTTAAAGTATATTATTAGAGTTTACAATAGACTAGAAAAGTCGATATTAGATTATTAGCTATTCTGTGCCCGTTACACGCAATAGTGGGAGCCGATGGACGGTTTCTTTGGGTCTCGTGGACACAGATTACACTATGAGAGATTAAAACTTTCAGTATCTAAAGGACTGTGGCATGTAACAAAAGGATGTTTACTATTTTGATGCACCTTACGTAACACCATATGTTGCAATGTAAACATTGTACTCACTTTTGTCCTCTTGTTCTAAGCAACTCATTTTTTTGCAGCCGTGGCTAGTATTTTCAGTCATCTACATCTTCTTCCTATGACACTGCTGAAATTCAGTCGTTCCTGGTTCTGGTTCCATTACGTTTCTTTTGTTCTTACTGCTTTTTGATGCAGTGTTGTTGTTCTTTTTTTTTCTCAAAAGCTTTTATGTACTCGGGTGACACAATTTCTTCGCATTTCTGAGAACTCCCTGTTGAGTTTTAATAGTTTCCACTTTAGGCAGGGGAGATATGTAATGTATAATTATTTATCAAACTGTTCGCTTTTCATATACCCTACATCGTAGCATCCACATCCTCCTTTTTCGAGAGCTTCTTTGAGACTTGCGCTTTTAACTCTAGACATCTGTAATGAAGTATTTGAATTAACATGTAAATGTGTGCAAGTACGTACCTATAATCACTCTGGGTGGCTCACTTATCAACAGACACACACTAAAAAAATAAAAGGATTTGAAACACAATGTTAAACGGCTATAGCTGTAAAATAACGCCTGTCTCTCAGCCCTTAAATGAGAGTGCCAGCAGATCCAAATTGTGGTGCTCAAAGTAAAAGCTGTGGCCTACAAGTTATATTAGCTATCAACTTCCAACTCTAATGTCATGTGGACAATGGCTCAGGAAAGCAAATCGCACCATTGCTTCGTTCATTCTTTTGCATGCTCAGTAACTAGAACCTAGCAAATCTGACGCGAGTTTTACGTTACTGCGTTTATAATGATTATAGCCACTCACATTGATGTCTTCAAATGATTAGTTTACCACTAAAAGACACAAATAATAGCGATCAACTTAGCCAACGTGAACACAAAGATCAACAAGTTAGAATGATTCTTCATACTTCCGGTAGGGTGCAAGACATCCCAAAGTTAACCGTTAAATGAAACCGTATCAGTGACCTTATGGTTTGCAACCGGACCTCCTGTAGGCAGGATGAAGATAGGTTGGTGATCTTGCACTTGTTTTGAACCAATTAATGAAACAGAATCCAGTAACATGGTTATACCACAGAGTTTGTGAGTAGGTTTTTGAGACAGGTAGTGTAAGTAAAACGAAGCAAAGACCTCTCCTCCTCCCCAAAAAGAAAAGAATTACGTCTTTCCTTAATTCAATACCAAGAATCCTTTAAAACCTTTATTTACAGTATTTTATCTACGCTATTCCATTATGAGGCCACCTCCGTAGCGCAGTGGTAGGGCGCCTACCTCTAGCATGGAGAACCGGGTTCGATCTCCGGTACCGGTGTGAGGATTATTTCTCCGCTGGGAGATCTGGCAGTAGACTCGACCTCGTTAAGTCCCTCAGGGACCATCTGAGGGGCTACTTGATAAAGAAGTAGCGACCCCAGGTCACAAAGACCGCATAACAGGTCGGGAGGGCTCGAGGCATTGACCACGTCCAACCTTCCAGTACTGCACCCCACTCATGATGCCTGTAGTGCGCAGAGGTGGGGGATGCAGCGACTAGGCGGTAAGCCTTGGCCCGCTAAGGGCTGTTGCACTAGGGGTTGTTGTATTCCATTATGAAATAATCGTTGGATATTTTCATTACAGCCAACGTTTCCAAAATGCTAATGAAATGTTCTTCCTAGGAATATTTTACGTAAAAGTTGGATGTGTTTCTCAAGCGGACACATAATATAGGCGCATTGGAAGGGCGCACATTAAACGACAAATCAAGCAAACAACGAGAAACTAATAACATTTTCAGCAGTTTTTCGATTACACTCATAGCTGTGTTGAACAGCCCTTTGTGACAAGTGACTTGCGGGACGTATCACCTTTCCCACATTTGTGGCCACAAGCACACAATACTCTGGCTTTTGTTGTCTGTGTGTGACATCAGCCACAGCTGTTTACATAGCTCTGCACCAAGATCTGATTCCAAACATTAAGCTGGCTTCTCCAAAAGTGGTAAACTTGTTTTACTTCTAAATGTATACGCATAGGCACTCCTTAGGCATATGCTTTGTGTATTGAATTTCCTCACATTTGTTTAAATCATGAATAATTATATATTTACACGAGCACTCTGTCCGTTTTGGAAAAAAAGTCTGAGGTATTGCATTCGCATGCTTTCCCTACTGAGGTTTTAAGCTATTCTTATAAATGCTTATTCTTCTATCTAATTCTTGTTTATGAGGTAAACTTTCATTACTCAGTTTACATTTCATTTCAGGAGTAAATTAGAAATTGGTATGTGAGGGCTTTAAACTTTCATGTTCTTTGCATGTCCAAGGAAAAAAGAACGAATAACAACTTACTACTTGAATAAGGTATTTGAAAATTCAACAAAGAATACCTCGGAAGCATTTAAATCTCCCCACCCCCGAAAAATGTTTTACATTGCATGTTTTAACAAGATCTGCATTTTATATCGGTGGGCTTTAGTATACCGCCTACGGTTTGCCGTTTATACAAAAGTCATTAGGAATGAAGAGGAGTGCATCGGCCATTCCCATAAAGCTCAACATGTGCGTTTTTCATGCAGCTGTCTTAAGCGTATTGTATTTTAACGAAAATTATTCGAGCCATTTTTGAATAAATAAAAGAAAATGTAAATGAAAATAATGTTTTGGGGTGGGGCAGTTTTCTTCGAAATCTTTGCGTCGCATCCTCGGAATATTGAACTTAAATACCAACTTTGGTGTTGAACCGACTGTATAATGAAACTATCTGCAAATGTTTGCCTTGATCAATATGTACGAGAGGCTATGTAACAATGAATGATAGTGAGTAGGGAAAGTCAAATGAATATAGCACATACGACTTGGTAGCAAGGATTGAGACGAAATGAAGGAAGTGCTCTATACACGAAAGCTGCATGTAGAGGAGGGGGAAGTTCGGAAACTTTAACTGATGTTACGTGACACAAAATTCACTTTATGTTGATAAGGTTCATGGCTGTATTAATCTGTACGTTGGGTTTGAAATTTTAGTAACAGCCCAAAAGTAATCTATACTTCTGAACAGCACATTGCGTAAAGTTGAAAGTATTTGCTCATAGTGCAACAACATCCAGAAGGGGTTAATTACATAGGCTGAGAAAGTAGAAGCGTGAGTGTTCGGCAGTGCCCTTCTTTTCCTTACTTAGTGCGCGGGCGGAACCTAAGGGCTGAGATGTAAGCTGGCCAAGCAGCACTTCATTTAAAAGTTTTGACATCACCCTTGCGTGTACACATATATCCAGTTGACGGGAACCAGTGCATCGAAACAGGTTGGTTTCACGTCATGCGCTGACAGTGATCCACGACGTGACGCACTTCCTGTAACGTCAATCTAGTGAATCGCAGTCATGTTCCTGTTGAAGACAGCTGCTGAGTACGGCGCACATCAATATGCTCACAGCCAGGGCCAAAAAAAAAAAAAAAATAGGGCTTGGATGTCAATGCCTGTTGATTCCGCCACCTCTCCAGCTGCAAGAAGCATAATATAGCTTCCACTTGTTCCAACACTTGCCTATAGATGTGGGGTGTTCTGCTCTCTGCAGGGCAAAGGGGAGACAGGCTTACCATTGTGACATAAATACATCTACTACGTACATTAACTACCGTCTTCCTCTTACGAGAATGCGGCTGTAAGGATTGTGCTAAACATCAACTTCAGCGCTCTCTGAGAACGATTATGGCTAGAGTTTCACCATACTAACAATGCTTAAGCCACAAAAATATACATTCTTGTGCGCAATGCTAGGACACTATCATTGCGCGGTTCGTAACATCCTGCTTAATCTGACATTAAAAATCTGTTGTGTTGCACTCACATGACTTTCTCTACCCTTGTACCGAGACAAACATTTCTAGAAATTATCTAGTTGCTAATTTTGTTGTAGGTGCAAGGGGAATACAGTACGCTTTAAGCTATAGTCAAATGTTTTAAGAGTGGTCCCTATATGATGACTTTGAAATTCCGTACTCTTTGCATGACCAAGAGATAAAAAGATGAATAATGACTTCCCATTTGAGAACGGACTATAAGTATTGCAGAATTCTGACAAATAAAAAGGGATATCTCCAAAATGGTTTGATTCCAAGAAAAGATCATTTGACATAAATTGTGTATTTAACGAGATCCACATTTTTTGTATAGTAAGATTTAGTCTATGGCTTACGATTTACCAGTTATGCGAAAGTCATCAAGAGTAAACAGGACTACATGAACTATAGTCACATAATTCAAAATATACATTTCATTTGCCCTAACAATATGTTTAACATATGTCATTTTAATCAAAATGGTTACAGTCATTTTTAAGAAAATCAAGATTTTCGAAAAAAAAAATTCCATGTAAAGGGTAGTTTAGGGTGGAGGAAGTTTCTTCAAAATTTTCGTGTTGCATGCTTTAAAGACATTGAGCCAACTTTGGTTTTTAACCGACGCATGCTGCCAGAATCTGTGTGCGGTCGTCCTGTTCGCTGCATAATGGGCAGATACTTATGCCAGCATCGTCAACAATCTTACGAGCTTTACACCCTCCCAACAATTTCCATCCTGTTTCATACCCAGCTCCAAATTACAGGTTTCCTTACCCCATCTAAGTTTAATTTTCTTCTGTAACTTCAATGATTATCTTAATCTGTATTCCGATTTTATTTCCTGTCTGTTTGTATCACATGGTCGTCTTTAGACCTTTTTGCCGCACTGTCTGTTTTCATTATTTCTTTGCCAAACATCGTTTGAGCCAATTTTTAATAATCCCCTATACAGCCTCACCATCCACCATTTTGTATGTTCCATCTTATTCATTGGGTGTCCACAACAGATTACCGTCAGAGTTATTTGATTAGCTTTGATTATTCGCAGCCAGTGTCTTCTTCATATTCTTCTTGTTCCTTATCAAGGATTGGGTTTTTCCCGTTCCGAAGCCAACGTACCACTGAAAATGCTGCTTCCATCTCTTTTTGGGCCGTCCTACATGCCGTCTTCCTCTTGGCCTGCAGCGGCAGACGCTCAGGCGACATTCCTTGCACGTGCTCATAGCATCTCTCCTGATACCCTCTCACTTCTTTTACCATACTATTTTCCATCTTCAATTCTTCTCTAATTTCTTGACTTCTCCTTTGGTCTTTAAGGCTCACCCCTAATACTGACCTTAATCTCATTTCAGCAGGTTCAATAGGTCTTATATCACTTGCTCTTAGCACCCATGTTTCACTTCCATGCATCAAGGCTGGTTTTGAGCATCCTACCTTGCCAAAAACTTCGGAGCTTTAAGTATCCCTTTCCAACCTAGACTCTTAGCACCCATGTTTCACTTCCATGCATCAAGGCTGGTTTTGAGCATCCTATCTTGCCAAAAACTTCGGAGCTTTAAGTACCCCTTTCCAACCTAGACTCTTAGCACCCATGTTTCACTTCCATGCATCAAGGCTGGTTTTGAGCATCCTACCTTGCCAAAAACTTCGGAGCTTTAAGTATCCCTTTCCAACCTAGACTCTTAGTACCCATGTTTCACTTCCATGCATCAAGGCTGGTTTTGAGCATCCTACCTTGCCAAAAACTTCGGAGCTTTAAGTATCCCTTTCCAACCTAGACTCTTAGCACCCATGTTTCACTTCCATGCATCAAGGCTGGTTTTGAGCATCCTACCTTGCCAAAAACTTCGGAGCTTTAAGTATCCCTTTCCAACCTAGACTCTTAGCACCCATGTTTCACTTCCATGCATCAAGGCTGGTTTTGAGCATCCTATCTTGCCAAAAACTTCGGAGCTTTAAGTACCCCTTTCCAACCTAGACTCTTAGCACCCATGTTTCACTTCCATGCATCAAGGCTGGTTTTGAGCATCCTACCTTGCCAAAAACTTCGGAGCTTTAAGTACCCCTTTCCAACCTAGACTCTTAGCACCCATGTTTCACTTCCATACATCAAGGCTGATTTTGAGCATCCTACCTTGCCAAAAACTTCGGAGCTTTAAGTACCCCTTTCCAACCTAGACTCTTAGCACCCATGTTTCACTTCCATGCATCAAGGCTGGTTTTGAGCATCCTATCTTGCCAAAAACTTCGGAGCTTTAAGTACCCCTTTCCAACCTAGACTCTTAGCACCCATGTTTCACTTCCATGCATCAAGGCTGGTTTTGAGCATCCTACCTTGCCAAAAACTTCGGAGCTTTAAGTACCCCTTTCCAACCTAGACTCTTAGCACCCATGTTTCACTTCCATACATCAAGGCTGATTTTGAGCATCCTACCTTGCCAAAAACTTCGGAGCTTTAAGTACCCCTTTCCAACCTAGACTCTTAGCACCCATGTTTCACTTCCATGCATCAAGGCTGGTTTTGAGCATCCTATCTTGCCAAAAACTTCGGAGCTTTAAGTACCCCTTTCCAACCTAGACTCTTAGCACCCATGTTTCACTTCCATGCATCAAGGCTGGTTTTGAACATCCTACCTTGCCAAAAACTTCGGAGCTTTAAGTACCCCTTTCCAACCTAGACTCTTAGCACCCATGTTTCACTTCCATACATCAAGGCTGATTTTGAGCATCCTACCTTGCCAAAAACTTCGGAGCTTTAAGTACCCCTTTCCAACCTAGACTCTTAGCACCCATGTTTCACTTCCATGCATCAAGGCTGGTTTTGAGCATCCTAAGTTGCCCAAAACTTAGGAGCTTTAAGTACCCCTTTCCAACCTAGACTCTTAGCACCCATGTTTCACTTCCATACATCAAGGCTGATTTTGAGCATCCTACCTTGCCAAAAACTTCGGAGCTTTAAGTACCCCTTTCCAACCTAGACTCTTAGCACCCATGTTTCACTTCCATGCATCAAGGCTGGTTTTGAGCATCCTACCTTGCCAAAAGCTTCGGAGCTTTAAGTATCCCTTTCCAACCTAGAATATTCTTCAAAACATTACATTGCACTTTATTTACATTATCTACCACTTACAATCGCCATACCTCACTTCCATACAATAAAGAAGACCTAACCGTTGCCTCGTACATGGTCTGTAATATTTTTAGTGGGATATCTGGTACCCGAGTCAATACATATTTATATAAGTGTATACCATATCACCTTTTGCATTAAATAAATACACAAATAAGTAAATGACTAAATAAATAAATAAATTATATACATATATATGCTTCAAAAATGCTTTAATGTAGTTTGAGGATGGATTTCTTACACTCAAACAAAAACACAAGTTGATATAAACAAATGTACCAAATGCTTCGTTTTCGCGTAATTAATTTATTAAAGAAAGTCTACATGCAATGGCTTTCCAGGTGCAACACAACAGCTTCATTTATCTGCGTACACGTTCATAGATGGCTGTGACGCATTCTATCTCACGTAAGATGTTCATGTAGTGTGTTAACTGAAGGTTAACCTATTGGTCTGTCGGACGACGCTATCTGGCAGGCTGAGAACAGCCCGAGGTGTGTCATGCGTGTACCTGCCCTTATAGGGCTTAACCACTTTATGACGGGATGTGGGGTTTTGCAGGGTGGCGGGTGAAAATTGAGGTAGTGGGTAGTAAGGAGGTAGCAGGATTATGCTCCTCAGCGGCTGCTTATTCAGTGTGCAACTTCCGTTGGGCACTGCTGGTGTAAAGGTCCAAATATGGAGGTTCATTAAATGTTGAATTTTGAATCCAAGCTTATCTTGGAGGACCGTCGTGGTGTTCAGCTTTCGCTGTTGAAGGGGTGTCTCCTTCGTTACCGGGGATGCCCGCAAGCCATGCGGGGAACCCGGTGTCGCACAGGCGTGCGTTCAGTGGGGTCATAGTCCCCAAGAGACCTAACCAGGGCACTCCTATGTTGAGGAATCTGGTCGTATAATTTTGTTGCCCGGCGCCTAATTTTGTCCTCCACGTACGGAAGAGACGAGGCTTCGTGAAGTAGTCTCGAAGGGAATCTGCGGCATACAGAATAGATTATCCGAAGTCTTCTATTTTGTATACGCTGCAGACGCAGCAGATGGGAATCTGCGGCCATGCCCCAGATTTCGCAGGCGTATAGGAGGAGTGGTATTATGAGAGCCCGAAAAAGGCGTAACTTCAGGGGAATTGGCATCCCCGACCTTAGCATGGGGTACAGTGAGGCAGTTGCCCCGCCGGCCCGTGCTGACAGGTCGTTGATGTGGTCCCGAAAGGTAAGGCCTTTATCTAGCTTCACTCCCAGGTAGGAGATGGAGTTTACCCATGCAATCCTTCTTCGTAGATAGGTGAATGTGGGGAGATTGGCGGGGAATCGGCGCTTAGTAAAAAGTATGGCGCGGCTTTTCTCCGGGTTAATGGACAATCGCCAACGCCTGCACCATTCTTGGATGAGGCGAAGGTGTAGCTGTATTGGGAGGAAGGTTCTGTTAGGGTGTCTGTTTGTTGTGTAGAGCAACACGTCGTCAGCATACTGGGCTATGTTGACGTGCTGCTCTGTAGGTAGGTCGGCCACGTACACGCTGAAGAGCGTGGAGGATAGAACAGAACCTTCGGGGACTCCGCCTCGGATTGGCCTGCGTTTGGATTTATTCCCCGCCACTGAGACCGCAAAGGATCTGTGTTTAAGGTAAGAATGTAGTAGGTGTATGAGACGTGTGGGTAGCTCCAGTTGGATGAGTTTCCGGAGGAGACCGGCATGCCAGGTCGTAGAGAAGGCCTTCTCAACGTCCAGAGAGACCGCGGTGGTGTAGGCCTTGTCCTGGTATCCCAGGGCGGCAGCCTCCACAACGCGCAGTAGCTGCTGGGGTGTTGAGTGGCCAGGCCGGAACCCAAACTGATGGGGCGGGATGGCTTGAATGTCCCCTAAGGTAGGGGACAAGCGCGCGAGTATCAGCCTCTCGAGTACTTTCGAGAGTACGAGTAGGAGGCTAATGGATCGGTAGTTGGCAGGATGGACCGGGTCTTTCCCTGGCTTCAGTATGAAAATCACCCGGGCCTCTTTCCACTCACATGGGAAGTGGCTGAGGGCGAGGCACATATTGAAAACCTTTGTCAGGTAGAGCACGGCCTTGAAAGGAAGGTGGCGGAGCATGGCAGGTGTTATCCCGTCAGGCCCCGCGGCCTTTTTGTGGTCGAGACGTTGGAGTACGCCCTGAACTTCACTGGGTTTGACGATAGGGAGCCGATCCGCGTCTTCAAGAGGAGGTCGGAGATATCGACGTACCTCCCTACGGACACGGTCGGAGAAGTCTAGGTCCTGCGGGTTATCTCTCGGCCGCATGGTCCTCTCCAGGTATTCAGCAAACACATTTGCTTTGGCTTGGAGTTCGTAGGCCAGGCCTTGGGTGCCATGGATTGGGGAGGTTTGGGACCCACCTCGGTTTCTGTGTCGTTTGGCGATCCGCCACGCCTAAGAAGCGCTAGGTTGAAGAGGAGCTGGGGTGTGGACAGTGAGGTTGTGGACCGTTCGCTTCACCACAGAGGTGAAGGAAGATGGTCTGTCCTTGACTTTTCAATTCTATATAAGTCAGCCACAATATGCGTGCACTCGGTGAGAAGAGTTACTAAACATATACTACGTCACAAGTAGGCGGGGTTTCGGGGGTACAGTGGCGTAAATGAAACATCACCAATACCAAGATGCTTGCAAAGAGGCGTGCTAACGATGTAAACAGAGCAACACCAGCAGTTCAAAATTACTATCTACAAGACAGTTGAACTGTAAGCAGTGTCAGTGTTGCTACAATATTATATCGTATGGATTCTAGAGTCTCCAATAAACATAATTCATTAGTGGTATTACTGAAAATATCATCATAATTGTTTTGTTTTATACGCCATGCTGTACAACTTTCTTTTTTAAATTTTGCTTACAAATATTAGGTTTTTTTAATTCATTGACTCATTGTTTTTATTCATTGACTCCTTGTTTTTTATTCATTTACTCATTGTTGCTGGTGTTTATGTTTTGATTTTAATAACAGCGAAAGTATTCACATTCAATTCTTACGAATTCAATAACCCGGCTTCTTTTGAGATCAACTTCTAACAATACCTACTACAAAATAAATATTATTGGCAGAGACAAAGAAAGCTTCCCGACAATGCTATCGGTGAGGCTATAATAAAATGTTATGTCATAAGGTCAAAATCCCTGTTATCAAAGACGTCGTAATAAACTTAAAGCTCAAAGAACCTTGTGCCATTGTTGAACGGCTGGGACATAGTAACAAATTTGATACAGCACTCTTAGCACTCAAAGCAAAAGATGAATGTTAGCAGCTTTTCTATGAAAAGTCCCTTCAATGTCTTTGATTATCAGTATCAAATGCTGACGAGAGATTTTTCTATATATAACTTGGTTGCAACAGACAGAAGGGCAATGAAAAGTGAAAGTGTCATAACTTCTTGTGTGTTACCATTTGGTGAAGTTGATTGATGGGCAATGACCCTGATGTCTGATGCATGATATATGTAGTGATTCATGTCCTGATAATAATAAAGTAAATGTTTTTATTTAGAGAAATTTTGAACAATAATGTCACAGTAACATTACTTACCTGTTAATTTTAATTTCAGTTTTCGCAAGTGGCATGATTGCACAGCCGTATTTATGCTTTCTTTATCATTTACCTATAGTAGGTATAGGATTTGCTGCATTCCACCAAAGTTTTGATATAGAGATTTCTGGGGATACCTGTTTTGTGGTTCCTTGAACGCCTCCATTAGGCATTTTTAGAATCATACCCGCACTTACATGTCCAAGTGCATGTACATGTGTGTCTGAATAACGTAACTCAAGAACGAAAAATAAAAAATAAGGATACCTAACAAGGTGTTTTAAGTCCAGCTTATTCCAAGGAATGCTGCATTTTTAATCTTTGGATAACACTACATGTTTTGATAATATAAGTCGTACATATTGACACAAGAAAAAGTGTATATATTTAATTTCCTGTGAACAGCCTCTGAAATTTGCTTTCATTGATTAAATTTTCTGTAACCAGGAAACTATATAGATAGCGAACAATCGACCAATTCTTTGTGATTAAAATAAACAATGCATGTAAAATATTTTTGTAGGTATAACTATTTAGATTTATTCTTCAGTTCTCTAGTCTTCAGCTCTCTAAAGAATGGATATGTCATGTAAGGGATATGATTAAAAGTTGTGGGATCTATGCCCACTACCTAAGTCCTGGGTTAAAGTAACTACGATAATAAAACATATTACTGTTTCTCTCAAAAAGTGCCAGATACTATCTAAACAGAAAATTCGTGTTACGATGGTTAATCATACTTGGGTATTACAGCTCACTAATTTGTATCCACATTATGTTTTGGAAATTTATGTGAGAATTGGTGGTATGATGTGAACGATAATGGTTGGATAACCTAATAAACGCAGTAAGATAAGTCCAAGAGCTGCTGATAAGCCAAAGTTCGAATGTAGCCCACTAGAAAAGCGAATGGAAAGCCTGGGGTAACAGCAGTTGGTTACCTCGTCATAACACATGTTAATTATACAAGGATGCAGTAAAAGCTCTTGTTTGAACCTCTATAGCTCAGGTTGTATGCATACACATGAACATAAATAAATTAGATCTCACCCTAGAGACAGACGCACACTGTGATTAAAATACGGGGCCAGCCCTAGCGTCACCCCTTCCCTCGTGCTTGGTCTAGTAAGACCCGTACAGATTCAAAAACAGTCAAAATCTCACAGAAAGCATGTGTAACCATCTATGCTGAGAAATGCCCTGCCCCTTAAAAATATGAGAAAATGTCCAGCTTTCGAGGATAGTTCATCACGGCTATAACGGATTCGACGAAACATTAAACTGAAAACTCGTTATGGTTTGCCATAGTGATGATCAGTTAACGATGTGTCTGTGTGTGTGCGCGCGCGCGCGCGTGTGTGTCGTGCACATATATGTCTGTGCATTTAGATATTGCACTCCAACCAAAAATTGGGTACCGAAATTTCATTGAAAATGCACTTTTTTTTTTTTTTTTTTGCGAAACGTTCTCGGTGTATATGTGCGAGCGAGCGCGCATGGGTCGTGTGTGTAGAGTACCAAAAGTGAAGAGTGAAAAATCTGAGGAACACAAATGTCACGCACGGTTCCAAAGCGAAGCTTTCAGGAAATTCCCCTGAGAATTAAGAATATTTTGCCCGGATACATTTATATGTATATCTTATTCATCAAAGGTAATTGTAGTTGTATTTTATTCATAAATGGAATAACAATATATTCCGATAACGAACGCATTAGCTATACCAGGTGACCCACTTCATCCGGCATTGGCGCAAGTAGACAGCCCTTCGTATGTTCAAAGAGTTGCAGAACCTAAGGGCGAGATAGCTGTGTAGTGGACGCCAGTGACGTTAATGAACACTGTTCTACTTCGAAGAGAAGAGAGCGGGAGAGGAATTCCCCAGGCTTCAACTAACGTGTGTAGCGCGTGATAATAGACGAGAACAGAACTAGAATATTTTGCACTTCACTTACAGGACTATATTTTCCAGGGAATAAACTCATTCCTATATATGCTGCTATCGCCTAACGTTACGGATTACACATTGTAAGTTGCCATAACAAAATCCATGCAAACCTGAAGGTACGTAATGTTTCATTGGCAGTGAGCGCTGGAGAGCGTCTAAGTGTGAGATGGGTGTGAGTCAATAAACCCAACACGAGTAGCACATTGATCTGTCTACAGTACAAACGGGCTTCGAACCGTGTACCTCCTACGTCATTGCAGAGCCTATATCGGCAATGCTGAGCCTCGTGCACATGACCCAACACGTATGGTTCTTTTGGAAAATTTTCAATCGCTCCGTTGACTCGAGCCATAAGGTCCTCCGCTGACCTTACAGAAGTGCCATACACCATACTCTTCATACAACTCCACAGAATACAGTCGAGAGCTGTCAGATCTCTCGACCGTGCTGGCCATAGAACTGGTCTACCTCTTCCAATCCATCAATTTGGATAAGCGACGTTGAGGTGTACAGCAAAGTGTGTTGGAGCTCATGTCGGACATTTCAGCAGCTGTGTGCTGCTACGTGTCACACTATTGTTAAAAAGCGTTACTGTACTGCAAACTACAGAAGTAACGCATTAGGATGCGCACCAAGGACTCTATAGAGGAACTTATCGCATGCGCAGGAATGTTATTATGCTCAGGTCGTGCATCTCAGTACACAGATGGCTAAAGGGTTGAACTTCCGTATTAAGATACCAAAACAAATGTTAAGAAATTGTCACAACCGTACGTTCTCACACCTAGACGTTCTCCAGCTTCCAAACCGTCCATTTCCGGACAGAGGATCCTAATTGAAAACAGACCAGTTTGCCATTTTGGTGGGTTTCTTTTTTTTACACCCAGAATTTCCACATTATGACTTTGTGCTTCAATAGAACTCCTACTTAGTAAACGAATTTCAACTTAATATTATGTTCTTAGTTCTTTGGCTCTACATTTGTAGGAGATCTTGGGTATCTATTTCTTTACATAGTCCTTCCATTTTGATTAGTATTCGTCATTTTTGTTTAGGTTTCTTCAGTTCATCTCTCATGGCATCATTTTTATGTGTTCATACATCTGTATCCTGCAGTGCCTAACTAATGAAGTATTATCTGTTATCTTCTGAAGTATCAATAATTAAGGGTTTAAAACAGCTGCTTGTGTAATAACGATGAGAAGCGAAAGATTTCGTCGCACAAATGCTAAGCTGAGAATTTCCTTGTGGCTGCCACCAAGTATGTGCCAATCCAAGCGCGCTCTTTAGGCGCACGGACAGCCAATGATCGTTCACAGTATCACAGTTGCGTAATATAAACCATTATGGAACTGTAAGTCATGGAAGACGAACTACACGCCCTTTTAACACCATAAATCCAAACTCTAACTTCGATATTACACGTTATCAAAATTTTAGCTTCTTATTTACATTTGAAACATACGTGTTGTCTTTAAGACTTGCTAAATTCTAAGACTTACTTACTTACTTCCTTACTTACTCACTCACTCACTTACTCACTCACTCACTCACTTACTCACTCACTCACTCACTCACTCTCTCTCTTTCTTTGTTTCTTTCTTTCTTTCCTTCCTTCCTCCCTTCCCTTTTTAATTTTCATATCTTGGTATGCCTGTATATTTGTAGCACACTCTGATTTCTGTGCGTGCTGGATTCTGAGCATCGTCTAACCTTGAACTAACGGAGATCTTGTTGATGGTTCAATATAACATCTAATTCCCTTTGCTGCTCTAACTTACTACTTCTTTCTCAGCGCATAACTTTTCTTGTTAATGACTTCTTATATCCTGACAACAATACAACTCGTATTGTTTACATTATGCATTGTTCTGAACATATGGAAATTAGTTATTGCAAATATTTACCTAATTTACCTATCATTTCTTTATAAAGTTGTTAATGTTACCAGTCAATTTCGACAGCACAAAGTGGGCGCACATAAGCATTTTGAGAACTAATTTTAAGACTTGAAACATCCTACAAAGGGAATGAACGTTTTTCTAGTTTTATACTTCTACATTCACTTGTTAAATGGAATGTTGGAGCTCTTTGAGAATAACGTTAATTTGAAGGACACATTATTCTCCTCTTGTAGCAACCTCAGAATGCAGGGTAAAGTGATGTTTCTTTAGATATTTTCCATGAATCATGAGCAACTGCATGTATACAGCCCTCTTTCCATCCATTTTTGGTATCATTATTATTTTGTTTGTGCTCCTTCATGCTTTGTAGTCCCTTCCATATTTGCTATGCTTTTTCTATTCTTTTCTTTTTGTGGCATGAGAACGTCTACAGAATTGATGCAATATATTCGCTAGTACACACAGTTTTGTTGCAGGAGCAGACATATGCTGGATTCCATACATTATTTGTTCTCTTTCCTCCTGCGCTATAATAAACGTAGTATTGGACTCATATGAAAGGATTCCGCTCCCTTTATGACAAAAAAGAATTGCAAATATATGTCCCGATAGTCTGAACAGTTCGATTCCCAGTGTAGCATTTTATTACATATCTGACAGTTTGCTGGAAGATAAAGAACGCTATGAGAATATACCAAGGCTGACCTTAATAACGTCACATTTAGGAATAAAGGGGCATACATACGTACAAATATCATTAGAAGACGTAGACTAAATTAAAAAAAGAACACATAAATACCTGAAGGGCTTCCTATATTTGCTTTTGTGATAATGTTTACTCCCACCCCTCATTTAGGACTTACTAGGATGTCTTGAATTCGAACCGAACGATTCACCATTTCAGCTCAATAAAATTACATGCAAATTGTCTACGGCACATAAAGGAATTTTCTGTACAATTTGTCCAGGTGTTCTTGATCCCAAACCGAGTAAATCTGATGTATTGCACTCACATGACTTTTTCTACCCTTGTAGTAATTATTCTTACAAGCTCTTTTTCTTTTATCTTCATGTTAATCGAGATAAACATTTGCAGAAATTATCTTAATGCTGATTTTCTTATAGATGCAAGGGGAATATAGGAATACAGTAGGCTTTGAGCAATAGTCAAATCTTTTGAAACTTGAAATTCTGTTCTCTTTGCACAAACAGATAAAAAAGTGAATATCTATCTTCCATTTGATAAAAGCTAAAAGTACTGCAAAACTCACACAAAGAACAAGGAGTATATCCCAAATGGTTCACTCCACAAAAAATGCATATGCACATATGTTATGTGTTTTAACGAGCTCTACATTTTTTGCACACTAAGATTTGCTCTATCTCTTACGGTTTACCAGTTTTGCAAAGGTCATGCAGAGTAAACAGCACTGCTTAGGCTATAGCCAGAAAATTTAAAATATGCATTGCATGTTCCATAAAAATATCTTGAACATGTGGCACTTGAATCAAAATCGTTGGAGCTATTTTGAGAAAATCAAAATTTTCGAAAAATTTTCCATGTGAAGGGTAGTTTGGAGGAATTTTCTTCAGAATCTTCATGTCATATCCTTGAAAGATACTAAACATATATACCAACATTGGTTTTCAATCGACTTATCGCTTTTGAGACGCTGTTCACAGACGTTGTACACGCGCGCGCGGACTTATTCTCTAAAACTCCTTTTTCTGGTTTCAGGGGCCTCAGAACATATATTTCCGGTGAACTCTCGACATCAAATTTTTAAGTGGAATACAATCCCCTACCTACTATACTTTTTAGAGAAAGTAAAAATTAAACGTTATGCTTCAGTAGTTATTTTCCCCTACATTTATGGTTTACAACAGCATAATAATTCAGTTAATATAAAACGAAATAATGAAACGAGCTCATTAGATTCTTTAATGTGAAGATCCTCCTATTTACGCAGGGCCATGTCGGTTATTACTCACATGAAAAGTAAATTAATTTGTAGATACTAAACCAACGTTTATCTCATTCCACTCACAAAAGTTATGGAAAAATTGTAAAATAAAAAGGCCATTTTTAGGAAATTATTATTTTACCAAAACGCCCATACCTTATAAGTTCTGGAAAAAGAAGTGACACATTGCTTTTTTAAATGAAATAGCTTCAAATGTCAAGATTGTTTCTAACTTCTTTTAGGCAGCTGCATGCTCTTGATTTGGCATTTCTGGTGCAATAATCTATTTATGACATTAGTGTAATACTAATCTAACACTACTTGTGCATTTAGTCCTTGGATTGTCGCACATACAGGATGGAAAGTACTGCTGCGGCCAGAATAACCTGGCTAATGAATGCAGGTGTAAGAAATATAAAATACTAAGTTTCGTTTCGGTAGGAGTAATCGTATTTTTAAAAAAATGTTCATTTTTCGGCAATATGAATGGCAATGTTGAACTGCTTCGCACACGCTAGCACCGTGTTGTACGTGACCGGCGTGTGCTTCGAGCCCAGTAGTGCTCTCAGATGTAAACAAAACACCCGATTGGCGTGTGCTTCGAGACTAGCCTGCCGTCATATGTAAACAAAACACTCAGTGCATTTACTGTACCGCTAAAGAGGTCACTGTTTTGGGCGAATCTATACGAGTCGAATATTATACCTGACAGGTGTGAATGTCGATGACATGGTGTATTTGATCCAGTAATAATGATGATCCAGTTTTCCATAGTTAAGGAAGCGAAGAAATGAAACAATCGAAACCACGTATTTTAGGGTTACTACAATGCCGACTTAAAGGGATACAGATTTTCCCAATAATGGATATTATTATCATCCATCACGAGCTATAACAAAGGTAATTGTTATAATACATAAATAAAACTCTTCCTCATTTTCCTAAAGCAATTGCGTTCCTTTTTAGATTACCGGGCTGAAATAAAACTAATATCTCCTTGTCATAAATGACAGCTGAAGCTGCCACCCCAACCATCAGCGCTTATATCTGGTGCATGAATGTGTCACTTGCCCTTCCCCTTCCGCTCAATTGTAGCAATGGCAGGCGACACTTCTCCAAACCTTCCCTCCATCGACATTTTTTTTTCCGTGTTTGAGTTGTGCTATTGACACACTCAGGCCTGCAATGAAGACGTTTCTGTCTTATTTCAGAGGACCTCAAAACATGTTTAACATCAATATTAAACGTTTAAGTGGAATGCTTCAGCCACCTGCTTTAGATAGGTGATAAAAATAAAAGAGATTGCCTATGACGGAATGAATTCAGAAACGATTATATCTTCTTTGTAGGGTTGCAAGCAATGTAGATGTCGCTTACAGGAAACTGTGAAGTGGTGATCTTAAAACCAATGAACAAAGCATGTGCATCTTACTTGAAACAGTACTGTAAGCTTCTAAGTTTAAGTACCTACTTGTTTATGTGGGAGAAACTTGCAGTTGGTTGTTTGAGGGGCACAAATTAATTCGAGCGATAATGATAATTAGCAAAGAAGAGCTGGGAGCCATCAATAATATCGGTGCAGCGCGTGGTGACGTGGTAGGATGTACCTCAGGCACGCAGGTAGTTTGTTGAAGCATCTTTTGATTTACGGCCTCACTACAAACCTTTTTAATGGCTCCTAAACTTGAACTACAACTGTGGGAGTGGCCAGCAAGTTCCGAATTCCTTCCAACACATCCGGCCTATGTCTGCTGTTGATTCTTTTCAACGTTTGGAATTATTTTTGGTGCTGCCTCTTCAAATGTTCAATTAAAGAAGCAGCAATGGTTTTCTGAATTGGTACAAACAACTCTATATGATGTAATTATTATCCAGATTTTAGTAAGTGGCATGTATATTCCCGTCTTATTCTGAGTATATAATACCTAATTTGGCGTATCCAGGAGGAGCAACATCTAGCTACAATGCTTTAAGCTGCCTCTTTACCTTCCATTTTTTCGTTTCTCTTCTCTGTTGATTAATTCAGAAGAATAAAGCATTTTATACGTATTGTGACACAGACGACAAGAGTCCAGTCCAGTTATTTTTTCTCGCTTTATTTACTTCTAACTGAACGCACAACAACACAGTTCTCTTTTACTGACGTTAATACAGCCCTCAGTCCTTCGTGATATTACAACTCACAACTGTTTTCTTCTCGTAACCTTGATTCACTGCTGTCTTTCTACACTTTCTCTGTCTCTCAAACACCTGACTTTGACGATACGATCACTCAGCACTCATTAACTGCATCACTGTCTTCCTTTAAGTATGGCGGTTCTCTTCCAACAACCGTACACACAGCTGAAACACACACATGCGGTAAAACGGATCACTCCAACACTCATGTCTGTAACTAACTGCCTCGACTCCTTATATAACGATGTTGACGTAAAACGGAACTTTCTCGAACTTCACCTTTTTTGGAACTTCTACAAATTCGCCGACTAGCGGACACAACTCGAATAATCTCAAAAACCTTTTGGCGTGCCGCGCTCATTGTCACGTGATCACAAACAGTCGCGCAAGGAAGCCTCACCTTGACCGCCTTTGATACGCGCCGCGCCTGGTATATGGTCTGAGGTAGCTTGATCCTGACCGTCCTTTGTTGTGGGCCGCTGCCGGCGTCACAGTATGCATACATACATAATTCAAAAACATATCCCGACAAGTATCAAGTTTGATATTTAATTTGGATATCTTTTAAGGTGGTTTCTCATGGGCATGCGCCAACTATAAATAAGCACTTGCAAGTACATTTTCTCGCATCTTTATTAAAGAAACCCGTAACTTGAAAGTCTCATTTCTTTGCCTAGCTACTATTCCTTATTCCAAGCTATACGGCTTCTAGAAAGTGTCCTTCTCAGGTCTAATTTTTCTATTTAGTTCGTGTTAATCGAACATAGTTTCATTGCACATTTTACTGAAATTGACAGAGGGACTCAGAAGGTCGAATGTCTAGTCAAAACTATACAAAGCTAGAAACAACTGAATATCGAAAAGGTTTTGAAAAACTCAAATCAATAGCGATGAAATACTCGGAAGACGTCATAAAACTAAATAGAAAAAATGTACGTATTTTAAGAATATTTAATATTTTCGTGTTAGGTATTTGTTGATCCTTTATAGCTTACCAATTATACGAAATGATACAAAACTCTTTCGAACTGAGGCAGCAACAGCATATGAAACGGTTTACGAAGATCTTCCTGCAGCAAACAGCATAGGTAATTACAATGTAATACTCGTATGTTCTCTACCCATTTTGTCCAACTTATAAGGAGCCACATTCCATCTAACACTCTATAACGGAATGTTCTGGGGTGACTGCAATCTGGACATGAGTGAGTGAGTGAGTGAGTGAGTTAGTGAGTGAGTGAGTGAGTGAGTGGGTGAGCGAGTGAGTGAGTGAGTGAGTGAGCGAGTGAGTGAGTGGGTGAGCGAGTGAGTGAGTGAGAGAGTGAGTGGGTGAGTGAGTGGAGTTTAAGGGCCCGTCGACAGCTAGGTCATTTGGGCCTGATGTGCATATGGGTTATAGACAAATTCGACCGCGATATCGTGGTGCTTGATAGCTAGCCAACTGTAGTACACTTATTACACATATAGTGTCCAGCAGCAGAGCACTTCGATGATTAACTCTAAGCAACTGTAACTCGGTGCAGCGGTCGGGAGGCTCTACAGCTTTCGTCACATATCCTCATTATACACGAAGGTCAGTGATATACAAGAAACATGTGAAGCCTTATAAACGAAGGATTGTTTAACTGTAAATAGTTTTATCTAAAATGTAATGCTTCCTAGGCCTGCTTTTACCTACCTATAGTTTTCTTCCCCTACTACCTTATAAACATAGGAAATATTGTAGTCCCCCAAAACATTCCGTGTTGAGATTTCATGAAATATACACATTTGGAAGCAGTTTTAGAAATATTTCTGCACGTGTGGGGGTGCTTTTGTGTGAACAGCATCACTAATAATGGTCGGTTAAACATAGAAATGGTATTTAAGTTGAGCAGGAATACGACACGAAGATTTTCAAAAATGTTACCCCACAGCAAACTACTCTCTACGTGGAAAAAGTGTTGTATTTTTTACTGTCTCAGAAATAGTTCTAATAGTTTTGACTAAAATGCTACATGTTTATGATATTTGTACTCGTATGATAAATAAAATGTATAACTTCAAGTTTCCGGGAATAACTAATGAGCTGCTCTTTGTTTTGAATTAACTCTGTGCTCATATAGCTGGTAACATTTAAGAGATACATAAAAACCTTACTGCATAAGAATGTAGATATCGTTAAAGGTGACACTGTCATTGCAAGTAAACCTTCCATTATATTCTTTGTTATTTGTAGGAATTTTCAAATAGTTTGATTCTTTTTCAGTCAGTATTAGGTTTTTTTCCTTCTAGTCATACAAAATGAACGGAATTTCAAAGGTATCACGTAGAGACGGGCTTTTAAAAGTTGTGACTATTGCTTAAGCCTACTGTATTCCATTTGTATTTACAATGCCAATGAAAATTTATCTAGACTAACAATAGGTAGACAAAATAATAATATTTTGTTAGAACAGTTTTCGGTGGTCTCCTTAGCGCGGTGATAGCGCTGCTGCTTATCAAGTGGGGGAACCAGGTTCGATTAACGATATTCTCCCGCTGAGAGACCTGATTCGGGTTGCACTCAGGCTCGTTAGATCCCTGAGGGGCCACTTGAGGAGCTACTTGATTGGAAAGTAGCAACACCTAATCGAGAAGATCACATAACCGACCGGGAGGAACCGGAGCACTGATCATGTTCCACCTCCAGTACTGCACCCAACTCATGACGTCTGGTGAGCAGAGGTGGGGGATGCAGCAATTGGATGGTAGGCGTTGGCCTGGATGGCCTGTTGTGCCACGGGGTTACGGGATGAAGAATAGTTTTAGAAGAGTGATTAGAGAAAGCCACACAAACCAAACACTTCAGGTTTTGATGTAATGTGTCGTTCATTCTTCAATTAAGCACCCATTTCAGTCCTGTGGCAATTTTAATGACATAAAAACTATTGTGAAAGGGCGGGGAAAAATGAAGTATACTTCATAGGCTATTCGCACTAAAATTTGGGATACACCTATAGTTTAGTAATATAAATATCTTACATTTAGGTAATCTATTTTAACAAAAAGTTTATTCATTTTTGGGGAAATAAGAAATAAGGTGATAGTTTCTGTGTAAAAAGTTGTGGGGGGGGGGGGGAGTTTCTTGTAAATCTTCCTAGGTCATTCGCGGAAGATGGTGAACGTAAATATTAAGTTTGGTATTTATCTCACTTTACATGTTTTAATAATTAATGCTATTCACACATGCGTACACACAAACACACTTGCGGACCTTTTTCTAAGAATGTTCTGTTTTTCAATTTGGTGGATCTCAAAACGTGTGTTACCGTTGAAATTTCGATATAGAGTTTGTTGTGGAATGCAACATTTCCTCTACCTGCTAGATGCTACAGAAAGAAAGAGTGAAGCATGAAATACCATACTGAAGCATCTGGCGGCGGCTTGAAGAATTTGGTAATTACTGCCTAGCGCTCTTGTTCACCACGTGGTGTAGGCGATAGTCTGTTTCGGTTTCGGATTTCTCTTCCCCTCATCGTTTCGGCCTTCCTATAGCTATCTCTTCTTCCAGCCGACATATAGGGAGTTCACGTCACGCTTAAGCAGAGAAAAAGGGTGGGAACCGAGGTAAATAATGGTATTCCAGATGCGTAATTTGCCAAGTACTTTGTTAGTTTGTCTGTTTATTAATCTATGGCATGTAACAATCATCATTTTGTTTCACTAATCTGGGTAGTGCTCAAAGTCCTTTACCATTCACCCATTCTTGACATCTTTTGATGAAATTTGCATTTACACGCAAAGGTAATCCTCTGCAATCCTTCAGTTCATCAATAATATGTGGGTTATTGCTATAGACCCTATTTTTGGGGGTCTCCACGCTATAAGATCTGGGCAACGTGTAGTAATATCTAGAGATAATAATGGCACGGAGTAAGGTGTGTGAGGAACGTGCAATAGGATCTGGGGATAATATTCCCGCGCAGTGCTATATGGAGAATGTGTGGCCCATAACCCTTAGTAAATAACTCTCTTTTAAACACTCTTCCTTCTAGTCTGCAAAGAATCACAGGAAGAATCTCGTTGTGGCAGAATCTGGTTGAAAATGTCCATATTATCTGTCAGGAACCCTTAATTGTTAAAAAACGTGCGACTATTTGCGTGAAATACCTCTCTGAATTTACAGTATCTCCAAAAAATAAAGATGCCATTATTCGATGTGCTGTTAGGCGCACCACACGCCAAGCTTTTTGTCCTGCAGAGAAACTTGGTGGATTCTTCGTGTATTTTCTGTGCTCCAGAATCTAGTGTTAAGTGAGCATACGTAATCGCATAAATAAGGCTACTCTTCATTGGAGAACATATCAAATGCGGATCACCAATACCATCATGTATCCAATAAAATGATGTTCCCGGGTTTATTGGCCGTGGGCCAGTCGATGCGTGAACACCTGACTTTGTGACTTTCACAAGTCACCTTCCTCTGATGATGCTCGTCGGAATGGCGTTACGAAAGTCACAACGTCAGGTGTTTACTCATCGACTGGACCACCGCCAACAATCCCGGGGACATCATTTTATTGGATAGACGCCGGCCGTGAAAGCCTTAGCTCACATACAATCATGTGTGGTCTGTAAAACCCAATTGCCGAAGTCCAACTCTCGTTGCCACGCGGGACAATTCTTGGACTGTAGTAACTCGGTAAAGTTTCAATTTTAAACGGACTGGCGTTTTTGAAACGCCTTCTTCTTGTGCTATACGTCATAAAGATTTATCAGAAGAACATTCAAGTGATGCGCCAATATCATCCAGCTTTCCTTCTGTTTAAACCCCACTTTAGGCTTAGCAATTTTATAGTTCAGCGAACCTGTTTCGTTAAATCTGTCGACAATGTTTATATATGTACCTCTATTTTGGAGGTCGAAAGCCAGGGGCTTGGTCTATAAGTTGGGTACACTGTTAACGGCGTGAATTTGTTCTGACATATGTATCGTGCATAAATATTGGTTGTTGTGGAGTAATTTTTTCATTTGGCATCTCAGTTACCTAAAAAATGTAATGTACACCCGTGAACAAAAACAATAGTCATGTCTGGAATGCCAGGCTATCTTAACGGTAGAGAACAAGTCCACGACTACCAAACAACTTGCAGTTTTCAACAAGTAAGTATGTCTATCTGTCATATCTGTGTGTATGTATGTACGCGTGTATGTGTGTGGGTGTGTGTATGTATGCATTCCAAACATTGACTCAGTTTTTGTCCACGGAGGTACAATAACACATGCAATTTAAAATTACGAGTAATTCGAAAGAAGTACACAAATACGCCCACTAGCACTCCAAAGTGTACAAAGCAACGACGGCAACTTAGAGTCCGTACAAATACATGTTCTATTGTCGACACCTTGGCCTGTACTAAACAGTAACCGGAAACACATGGTCCCGTGCAGCACTGAAGGAAAGTTATGGCAAATGGTTCCTGTGGCTTCCTCCTGCCCCCTTTCGCGGTTCGTAGGTGACTCGTCCCTTCGTAAGGTTTCTTGAGAGACTGATTCTTGTATTCTGTTTATATGCTAGAACCATTTTGTCACAATATTATTACATTATTTTATTTATGCTGAAAGTCTGTAATTCCTTTCTAGTTTCGTTACTTCGGAGGCGTTCAGAAACTTAAATAGTTTGGTTCTCCTTAAATAATGTTATCTCAGAGACTTGTAGCAAAGTACGTTTCTGATCCGTAAAGATCCGTAAAGAAGTAGCCATTGATTTATACAGTTTAACTATGTGTTTCTTTGTTTTACTCTTTAGCGTACAATTTATACTGTAACACATCATTTGAATTTTTGCTAGTTTTTTATTAAACACTTTTCAGGTTCATCACATGTGTTAATATCACAACGGGGGTAATAAAAGCGTCCAACCTTTAGCGAGTTTTAATCTAGAGTGAACATTAAACGTAGTTGTTATTTTCACCAAGATGCGAGAACTTTAATGTTCTTCCTAGAAAGCCTTAAGTAATATTTTTGTAGATTAAATAGCATTTTTAATAGTTTTTTCATCGTTTAAAGAATAAAACGCAATTATTAAGTAAATCTTTGTGTTGAAGTTGTTTGAAAGGTGGAAAGCAGGTGTTTTCTTGAGTTTGGTTTGTGTTAGCTCTGATATATAATGGAATTATTAATGTTATTAAGTAGTGAACGTACAATTGTAGCGACGCACTTTGCCCCAATTGCCTCTCGCCATTGTGCGGCCAAGTTTGGTGCCCCCCGGGGAGATGCTGATGATGAGGGGGCTTGGGGAAGGGAAACCGCAAATTCAGGAAGCCAGCTAGAGCGGTTTGCTTGGGCAGCCCAGCCCGTCTTGCGTCAACATGCATTGCGCTAAACTTTGGCATGCTGCTGAGATTGCAACTACAAATTACAAAACTCTCTTCAACAATTAATGAAATGTTGCCCACTTTGTTGGATGCATTTCTGGATTTGTAGCAACAAGTATGTGCACTTCACTACGGCCGAAATGAACCCTTTCAGCTTCCCTACAGTTTTTAGATAACAAATCTTGTGTTGCATTCACATGACGTTCACTACTCTATATCGCTTATTTTTTATAACTTCCACAGACGTTTCTTTGGAAACGTTATTTTCCTATTCACTTAATGTTAATAGAGATACATCTTTTCAGAAATAGTTTGAATAAACATTTCGGCGTAGGTACAAGAGGGATTGATGATTAAAACAGGGATTCAATATACTGGCCTTCAAACTTCTTACTGATTACATAACATCCCGAATTACAGGTCAAAAAAATGTTCCAAATAATAGTAACGTGTATGTCTGAAATGTCTCTTATAAAAATGAAGTTATTTAAAATAATTCATTTGAAAGAGATTTACATTTTTGTGCTTTCTGGATAAAGTGGAGTTCTGGATGAAGGCTATTCCCAGATAATTCAATATATACATACAAGTTATTGTTTATCGTGTAAATAGCTCAGGCACCACCAGTAAACCTGCATGACTAAAGGCACAGTGGGAAACACAAAGGCAATAGCTAAATAAGGATATTAATTCCCAATTTAATACATTAAGAAAACTTCGCACTTTTAACGGAAGAAATTTACATCGCCATGTTAACCAAAGGTTCACAACTAAAGCGGGCAAAACACACCGGTTCATCCGACTGCCTGGCACCGATTTTCCGATAATCTTACGCCGTAGTCGCTGAGTCACAATATAATTGGTAGAAAAAGTCGTGTGAATGCAACAGTAGATTTTTAAAAATCATCTTCACTCTCTGAATGTAGTAAACTTTCTATAACTAGAAAATGGCAGATGAATCAGTACTTGCTAGCAAAAGACATAAATCTGTTTGGAGTATACAATTTATATACTTTTCACTCCAAAATTTTCGCTGATCCTCATTTTGAAATTCCCAATGGCTGAAGCTCTTATCATCGAAAAGTTAGCTATCGTTTTGTTTGCTATCATGATCAGCATTTATGGCCTAGTTTTTAATAGTAAATATAATTTTATCAATTCGTTCTACTATAACTTAAATTTACATAATTTATGTCCCCCGTAACCGCTTCGGTACATATATATTAAAACAGTATTTAGCAAATCTTTTTATGTTTAGCAGGAAGCGCATGGAAAAGCAGATTCTTCTAAACGTAAATTTTAATTTATGCAAAGATAAGTAATAATATTTAAGCATAATTTTATAATTGTTAGGCACCACATTGCTAAATTTTAGTTGAAGTTCACCTAGTCGGGGGTATCCACCAACTGTCCTGTCAATAACTTGCAATATTAGTATCATAATGTATGCTATTACTATAGAGAGAATGGTTGAATGATGCTGCAAGTCAAGTTTGATAATCGAGAATTGGTAATTCATTGTTGTTTCGCACTAGCCGTGAGCAGGAAAAGGTTGGAATCGTAGAATTAAACTGAAAAATTCAATGTCATCTCAAAATAAACTTGAGCTTTCCTTTTGTTTTACCGGAAAAAATGAAGACAATTGGGGAATTTAATGTTGTGCTGGCATGTTTCCAGTAGATCAGTTGATTAGAGAACCCCGATGGAAAATGGAAGATCCGTGGTTTAAATTCAGATTGTGGTATTGAATGTTTCAGTCTGATTCTACCTTACAACCGAGGATTGTAGTAAGGGTTTAGTAAAGGAGGAGCGCGCACATCCTTATGTCCTTAAAGGAACAAGAATTTATTTTATAATTTTGTATTATCTTCAATTCATCATTAATGGCACAAAAAATACCAGTTTTTTTCTGTTTAAAAACTCTTCTTAACAATATGACGACTTGTAACAAACTGACTTAGAAACACGTCTGCAACTTCACATTTCAATTTTACAATACATTGTGACAATGGCAATACGAGTATTTTTGTGGCAAGCGCTGCGTCCATTGCTGTCCGTGACAGGCGCCGCTGTGTCGATTGTTGTTCAATTATCAAGTCATTTGAAGGTCGCTAAATAAGAACGAACCAGGAGAAGGAATTATGCAATGTTCAATAGGTAAATAATTTTTAGTGATGAAAAATTATAGGGGAGGGGGATATGCGAGGGGGGGGGGCTTATGCGATAAAATACGGTATTTCACTCAATTTGTTATACAATAGGAAGTGCGCAGTATGAGAAGATGACTAAAAACAAAAAACCGTCGATATCAAATGAATATTTACATAACGAAAATGCCAAAAATGACGAAACTAAAGGTATACTACAATTGAGTTTTAGTAAACTGGAGTGAAGTATAAGCAACTTCAAGATAGCTCTTCAAAGAAAAATGCAGAAAGTGCATCGGAGACGAAAATTATTTCGTACTTTGGTGAGAAAGCTATTGGCGAAAAGCAAAGTTCATTGCGTATACAGATTTTCATACACATTTATTTTAAAAGAAGTCACATCCTTTTTGAGGCTGCTAGGCTAAGAAATCAGTCTTTACAAGGAGGAGCTTTGCTGATACCTACTGAAAGGAAGCTCATGAAATTATTTGATGATTGTGATAATTAATCATTGATATCCTTTTGTAATAAAAAACAACTGAAAAGCCTAACGCTACGCGAAAGTTATATTGCACAAAATTAAAACCGAATTTATTAGGCAATTGCTCAATACCAATGAGGAATTTCAGGGTGCAATTGCTAGGGTGTTGGAAATATTTTCAACTGCGTCTACCAACTCCAAGTCATGAGCCCTTGTTTTTGTATAACAAACTTGCTAGGTGTATGTCACCACTTGTAGACATTAACTCTATCTGGAGAATTTCAAAACTTGATTGCAGTTTATGTTGATTTGAAAAATGCTGGAAGTTGCACCTGACATTACTTTTCTGGTACTTCCTGCTCAAGAAACGAGGGATGTTTTGCACAACGTAATATAGCCCAGCTAGTTGCTTATAATTGTAAACCATTCTGATAAAATCGTTCCAAAATTACTCTATTATACTAATATTGTACTATAGGACTTTATTTGTCATAAGGGCATCAAATTTGTTGGAATGAATACTTGGTTTAACTGTCAGGTTTCTGACCACAGTCATTTTCATGATAATGTCTAATACGAAGTAGAAAATAATACCATAAATATTTAGCTCAGATTACAAGGTAAGCAGGCTTAGGATAAAGCGATAGAAGTGAAGCCGGGAATTTGGTGACATAATTTATGAACGAGGCTCTGCGTGTATGAGAAAGTAAAACAAAATTCTTTACAACACGTTGTGAATTTCCTCCTTGCTTTTGTCTACCTCTTCCCCATCTTTCTTCTCCCTTTTGGCAAGCCAGACTAAGGCCCCGTAGTAATAATTTCAGCTCAGCCCTCTCCCTTCACCTTTTATGTAAGCCACTGTGTATACAACTTACGTACCAACCTTTAAAATATGCAAATCAGCATTTAGAAACGTTTCATGTCGTAATAATCCTGATAACAAACAAGACCAAACTTAGAGCTTCTTTATGGGAAGTGTAGCCACTGCTGATAGCGAAATATGAAGAAGTTATGTTAACATCTCAGTATATCATAAGTGATTTGGAAAATTTAATTTTCGCCCCCAAAGTCATTTATCTTCTTATAACGTTGAAAACGAGCTATTATCTCCCTAAACCTAGGGTAGTCACGAGAATAATATTTTTTTCATGCGGTTTTTTTAGTTTTTAAGCGAGGCCCTTCCAAGAAGGTTTACGCAGTTTGGGTGCAGCACTCCTAAAACCAAGCTTAAGTTTCTCAGCACCCTTCTATAAGATTTAATTTCCCTGGGCTTTCGACATAACCTACAACTATTATGTAATTGTGATGTTTTGAAAGTAAGTTTGCACAGCCGGAAACGGTAGGATGGGGTGCGGTGAACCGAAACATATTGCTGTCCCAAGTTACAGTGACTCCCTCCTAACGGTCATTGGCATCTATGTGCTTCAGCTCCTTTCGATATCAAGATTTCAACCCACATTGAGCGGAATACCGTATTATCTGCAATCCATGTTTATGGGGTTACTGGTTACATTTTAAATTTTACTGCGCAGTTACTGCTTGAGTAGAACTATAATTCTAAAGTTTGAAAGATAAAACCTTTAGATATTCCCCTAGAGCATTTAGATTACACTTTTGTAACACATAATCGAAATGTGACTGTTGAGTTGGCGTTAGTAAAGTTGAACAATTCTTGAGCGCATCATGACCCTAGTCCATAGGGTATCGAAGATTTTAACATTTCGTGATGAAACTTCGCCCCGTTTTGAGATTGCTGAATCCAAATAAAACATTTTAAGAAAAAGGTCTATCCCAATGATGTGTGTGTGTGTGTGTGTGTGCGCGCGTGTGTGTGTGTGTGTGGGTGTGTGGGGTGTGTGCGTATGTCTGTGTGAGTGTGTTTGGACTACACTTAAGATGCAACAATATTTGAAAATTCAGATTTCCTCAAAAATGGCTATAACGATTTTGAATACAATTTCATATGTTTAGGATATTTTCATGCCAGATAAAATGTCTTGAATTTTCTTGGAATTTCCTCAGAAGTTTTCTTCGTTCTGGATGCACCTTGTATAGCTGGTAAACTATAAAGGATAGAAAATGGTTAAACACACAAGTTTTGTGACATATATATTTTTTCAGGAGTGAAACATTTCCAAGATATTTTTGGTTATTTGTTTCAATTTTCCAATACTTACACTTTTCTCAAATGGAAACTGTATATTCGCTGTTTTATGTCCTGGACATTCAAAGAGAATGGAATACCAGAACCATAAGAAAGCGACCAACTCTTAAAAGATTCCACTATCACCTAAACCTACAGTATGGCCCTTTTCTCATTGCACTTACAAGGAAGCTGTCATAAAATCATGTCTACCAATTTCTATCTTGATTTATATGGAGTGGATAGAATATATATGTGTTTAAGAACAGTCTCTACAAGAGCGAATAGCAAAAGTCACGTAGGTGCACCCATCTGACTTTTTGAAGCGATAGTTCAACTTTCATTTGTTTCCCGTGATATGTTCCAAACGTTATACTGGTAAACCCAGAAATATAGTAAACAAGCTATTAGAATTGGCCATCACTTTAGCCTTCATGTATCCCCTTGTATTTACAATGGAATGAGTAATGAAACCGTTTTGCAAACAGTGGTTATCATTAAGATAAAGTAATTAAAAATGTACTTTAGTGAGAATAGTGTATAGAAGAGATATAAAAGTGAACGATAATGAATAGGGAAAGTTATTTGTGTGTGAACTTTCACCATATTTATGTAATTATTTGTTACTCTCTCTACTACGTAAAGTAAGAAGGGGAAGCGGTGTATTCGAGCCAAAATTTCAATGTCAGGATTTCATCGGAAATATGTGTTTAGAGGCCCCCTGAATCCAGAAAGAGCAGGAAACTGTCCGTGTGTGTGTGTGTGTGTGTGTGTGTGTATGTGTGTGTGTTCGTGTGTGTGTGTTCGTGTGTGTGTGTGTGAGAGAGAGAGAGAGAGAGAGAGAGAGAGAGAGCCTGTGTGAGTCTCTGACTGTATGTCTGTGAACAGCATAACTCAAAAGCGAAAAGTCGGTTAAAAGCCAAAGTTGGTATATAAGATAAATATCCTTCAGGGAAGCGATACAAAGATTTTTAAGAACATTCCTCTATCCTAAACTACCCTTTATATGGACAACATTTTGAAAATTTTGATTTTCTCAAAATGGCTCTAACGATTTTGATTAAAGTGCCATATGTTTAAGACATTTTTTGGCACATGAAATGTATTTTTTGAATTTTCTGGCTGGCCATAGCTCATGTAGCTCGTAGATCTCGTTAAAACACACACGTTTTGTTGAGCGAGCCACTTCAGAGATATTGCTTGTCATTTGGTCGTGTAAAGAAAGTGGAATTTCGAAGCGTTAAAAGATCTGACTATCGCTCAAAGCCTGCTGTATTCCCGTATTCCCCTTTCACCTACAAGAAAATCAGCAATAAAATAATTTCTGCAGATGTTTATCTTGACTAACATGACGAAGATAGGGGAATAAGCCTTTGTAAGAGTAGCCAGTACAAGAATAGAGAACGTCATGTGAGTGCAACACATCAGATCTTTTGTATAATTTTCTATCTAATATGGCTCAAATTTCACTCATGGCTGATCGTAATAGGGCATTAAAACATTGTGTGAGTGCAATACACCAGATTATTTTTAGTAGCAGTCTTCCAAGATGTTATTGTGAATATAATTTGCTTAGTTTATCCGATATTTTCGCATTTTATCTTCTGATAACATTGCTAAGTCTGGTAATCCAGTTCAGAATGGATCTGATGATAATACACTTAGCAGATTATTCGCTGTGTTATAGAGGCTTTGTGGAGCATGTTTTTCTCCTTCGGTTGGAGAGCACTGGGATTACTCAATTAGGTAACTTCCCTTCCTCTGAGCTTTGTGAGTAATTTATAGGGTTCAGGTCTCTCTAACGTTCACGTTAGTGACCACAAGGAATTAATATTTCCTTTTGGTATTCAAGCATTGTCACAAAGCGTTATCAGACCTGCTATAACTTAATGTCCAACGATCCAAACGTAATTAAGTTAGCACAGGATACAAATGAAATACCCAACATATCGAGCAACAACTGCATAATGTAAAACACACAATGGTTAATTGACGCAAATAAAACGCTGAGAGCATATATTAGAAAACTTGTGCAAAACACTCGATAAAATTAATGGAAATACCTATCATTTATGTCAAGTATTGAGGTTCCTTGGTAGATTAAAAAAGAGAAATGGTACGCTATAGAAATGTTATCTTTCCATCTTCGTGTATACCAAGCGGTGTCGTGTCGGGAGGTCATGGGTGCTATTATCCCCGCGACCGACCTTCCTGGTCTATGGTTTTTTTTTCGGGCCGCTAGGTGAATGCTGGGAAGGTTAATTAAACCCCCCGAGTTTCCTGTCCCTTCATTTCACCTCACTTCACTTCTCCTTTCACTTTATACACAGGAGATGCCTTCACATGGATCGTTCTTGGCTTTTGCGTATACTCACCGGAAGTGACTTTTATTCCTGCTGCCTCGGTTGTTAACAGTCACGTACACACAGCAGACCCTCGAGGCAGCCCGGCCTTGAACGTCTTTGCCTGCTCGCCGGCTCAGCATGTGTTGTGAAGTAACTTGGCCCCATTCCTCCTTTGTTGAGCGCCGAGCCCGACGTCACAATATATTTATAGTAGGTACAAAACTAATTTTGTAAGTAAATTTTTTGTTTAATTTTCCATATAATTTGGCTCAAATTTTGCTAATGGCTTATGTAATAGGCATTACGTTATTAGGTACTTTGTTACATTTGACGTCATATGTGCCCAGTAAAGGAGTTTTTCAAAGTGTTTTCGTTTGTGTGGTGAGTTTCGAATTATTTCTAACACCCCCAACTCATTTCAAAATTGTTGACAAGCATGAACAACTCTCTGTTCCAGTTCAACCATATTGTTAGAACAGTAATGTTACACAATACCGTTTACTTTTTAGGGGACTCAGTCACAAAAATATGAAGATCTTAATTCGGGCCATAACTGTACACTATATGTCTCACAGTAGCAGTGCTTCATCATGCATGTGCCGCATACTCTGGCGTTGCTCAATCCGGAAGCTGCTGCTACAGATCCTATCTCCATCAATTTGGTTATCTTTTAAGAATGTGTGGCTCAAAACATCCATTTCCTGGTACCCGAACCGCACATTCAAGGAGAAATGTTGGTTATGTGCTGCTTCGTGAGTGGCATATATTTTTACCTCACAAGAGATGTGCAAACTATGGCAATTAAAACTACTTCGTAGGTGAACCCAGTTTCGCCTGTAAATAAAACATCTTGATAAATGAGGTCTGTCACTGCAAACGTCACTCTTAGACCAAATTTAAAATCATCAACGCAATGCACTATGACTAACTAATCTAGTTATATGCTGCAAGAGATAAATATTGTAGAAATGGTTTTATTATACATTTCCTCGTAGATACAATAAGAATAAGCGAATGTATTCCATGCCCTCACGTTTCCATGGATTTTGTTACAGCAATTTACAATCTGTAATCCGTAATGTTAGACAATACGAGCATATACAGGAATGAGTTTATTCTCTGGAAAATGAAGTGTTGTAAGTGAAGTGGAAAATATTCTAAGTCTGTTCCTGTCTATTATCACGTGCTGCACTCGCCAGTTGAAGCCTGGGCACTTCCTCTGCTGCTCCGCTCACTCTCTTACAAGCAGAACAAAGTTCACACACGCCACTGACTGGATTTACTCCTGTTATTTGTGCAACTCTTTTAACGATCGAAGGGTTGTCTATTTACGCGAGGGCCGACTAGAGTGAGCCACCTGGTATATATACCAGGTGAGTCAGCCGCGCCTTATTTTTTTGGAAGGTAGGCAACCCATCTAACGGCATGTGCGCCGTAGTCCAGTTTTGCGCTTACTAAAATGTATTGCTTGACGTTCTTAAAGAGAGGAATGCGCAAAATTGAGAGCAACAGTGGTTTAAGGGTCAGAACGTACTCCTCGCTACACTACACCTCAAAAACATACGACTCGTTTACTGAGAGCGAATTCCGGTTTCCGGCCGATTTTACAAACTTTTTATTAGAGTATACATAGCAACGTAATTCAATAAACGCCTCGGAAAAAATGGACCTATCATATGAGTACACTAACAACGTCAGCTAAAAAGAAAATGGTGGATTCTTGTACTTAGAGCAGGGGTTGACTGCTAAAATTTAGGAAAAATTTAGACACGCCTCATCCATCATGGACCCGTACAGTCAAAACGAAGATATTATTAAACAACAATTTATTTACATTTTTGCGTGAACTACGCCTCGTGCATCTCAATTAATATGCGTAACCGCTTTTGGCATTTAAGTAATAATATTAAGTCGCCCAGCAAATGATTAAAACTGTCTTAAAAGCCTAAATGAAGCCCGTAAACTCGCGAGGTGGCAATGGCATAGCGCCAGGCATGTAAGTCCTACTATAGAACGCGGTACATGCTTTCAGTTAAGTCTCGAAATAGCTGAATAGGATTGTGACGGGACCTCTGTGCTTAGCCCCAATGGCACAGGTTCGAGTCTCAGCATTGTAAATATTTTTTTTATGTTCATCAAAACTTGGAAACCGAATTCACAATAATCTAATTATGAAGTCTCTGAGGGTTTAGGAAATTATAATTTAAATCATTTTTGGTGGTCTGCATTTTTAATAGCACAATAATTCGTTGTGTGCAAAATTGAGTTTAACTTCCATGTTAAACTCTGACAATGTAATTTCCTTGCTTTCTGTGTTCAAATGTGTATGAATGATTCTTATTTCAATTGCACCTACCTATAGATGTGTTTAAACAACTACATAATTGTAGTTCACCAATAAAGAAACATTAAACAATGTCATAAAACATAAATACAACAATAAAAATGAATATAATAACAGTTTTCAGAATAATAGTTTGTAAATTGTGAGGATTGCACGGTAAAAAAATTAGTAAATGCAGGTGATTTGAACCACCATCACAGCAGACAGATTACTACGGAGTCTTGCGCTCGTTTCAACTGAGCTAGCTCGAAACGTGTGAGGTAGGCATTCCGTTTAAGATGTAATATTCGCTGGTTCCAGTGAACATTTTGCAGAAGTGCAAACGTCAGCTGTCTAATTACGAATATATTAAAAAGCGATGTGATAACACCTATATTAGTACTAATTTAATCGAGTGTTTAACATCCATGTTAAATACGCGGGTAGAACCTAGTAATGGGGTCGATGTTTTCATGTTGGGGTATAAAATGCGGATTGCATAAAACTCGAGAATAAGGGGCAGCTGACTCACCTGGTATATATAACCTTAAGCGATAGTCAAATCCTTTAAGCACGGGTCTTATGTCACTTTATGTCACATTATGTCACATTGCTTTGAAATGCCGTTATGTTTGCATAACCACGGCGGAACAAGACAAATAGTGATTTTACGCTTGACACACACACACACACACACACACACACACACACACACACACACACACACACACACACACACACACACACACACACACACACACACACACACACACACACACTTTTCCATTTGTTTTTTGTTTCTATGGATTCAAGGAGTCTCAAAACGTGCATTTCCGGTGAAATTTTGATATCGAATTTTGGAGGGAATACAATACTTCTACCTACTAATAGGTAAATACTACAGAAAGTATAAACCAACTAAAAAACGCAAGTGAAATTTGTGTAGTAGCACTCGAATGGTGGCTACAGACTAGATCTCTGCACGGGGTCTGGCCTAATTGGAAAAATGTTTGTGGGGCTTGGGCCCGGCCCGGGTTTCAAAATTAAGAGATATAAAACAATGTATTATATATTTTTGCAAGAATAGCACAATTATCACAACATTCCCTTACTAGGAATTCTATATGATTATTCTGCTAAAAGGTTTCAAATAATAATAATAATAATAATAATAATAATAATAATAATAATAATAATAATAATAATAATAATAATAATAATAATAATAATAATAATAATAATAATAATAATAATAATAATAATAATAATAATAATAATAATAATAATAATAATAATAATAATAATAATAATAATAATAATAATAATAATAATAATAATAATAATAATAATAATAATAATAATAATAATAATAATAATAATAATAATAATAATAATAATAATAATAATAATAATAATAATAATAATAATAATAATAATAATAATAATAATAATAATAATAATAATAATAATAATAATAATAATAATAATAATAATAATAATAATAATAATAATAATAATAATAATAATAATAATAATAATAATAATAATAATAATAATAATAATAATAATAATAATAATAATAATAATAATAATAATAATAATAATAATAATAATAATAATAATAATAATAATAATAATAATAATAATAATAATAATAATAATAATAATAATAATAATAATAATAATAATAATAATAATAATAATAATAATAATAATAATAATAATAATAATAATAATAATAATAATAATAATAATAATAATAATAATAATAATAATAATAATAATAATAATAATAATAATAATAATAATAATAATAATAATAATAATAATAATAATAATAATAATAATAATAATAATAATAATAATAATAATAATAATAATAATAATAATAATAATAATAATAATAATAATAATAATAATAATAATAATAATAATAATAATAATAATAATAATAATAATAATAATAATAATAATAATAATAATAATAATAATAATAATAATAATAATAATAATAATAATAATAATAATAATAATAATAATAATAATAATAATAATAATAATAATAATAATAATAATAATAATAATAATAATAATAATAATAATAATAATAATAATAATAATAATAATAATAATAATAATAATAATAATAATAATAATAATAATAATAATAATAATAATAATAATAATAATAATAATAATAATAATAATAATAATAATAATAATAATAATAATAATAATAATAATAATAATAATAATAATAATAATAATAATAATAATAATAATAATAATAATAATAATAATAATAATAATAATAATAATAATAATAATAATAATAATAATAATAATAATAATAATAATAATAATAATAATAATAATAATAATAATATTGGGCCGGGCTCGCCCTTGGTTGAGTCAGGGCCGGGCCGGGCCGCATCAACATTCTGAGACCATTCAGGGTGATAAACTGGAACACAAATTTAAAAAGTTAGATGCTAGAGATGCATTTAAAATATTCGCTATAACCGAAGAAACTGAATTACATTATAAATAAATAAATAAATAAATAAATATATATATATATATACACAGACTGGAAGTAACACGTAAATAGAATAACACAAGAGAGACGCTCTAACCTACTTTTATAGTATACAACAAAGTAGTGAGAAATGTTGGGTTTAAGAAACTGAAGCCAGTAAGAAAGAAATACGTAAACTAGATTGTGGTGATGTTGGTTGTATCACCTTAGCGTTTTAATTTGGTTCATAAAAATTAAAAGTAATACTTCTTGAAAATCAAATAGTTAAAATAGTTAAAATAGTTAAATAGTTAAAATAGTTAAAATAGTTTTAAATAGTTAAAAATCTGATGTGTTGCATTCATATGACTTTCTATGCTTCTCTAAAAACTACTGTTACAAAATTATTATCTATTTATGCCAACAAACCTACTAATGGTGTTTTCAAACACACAAGCCGTGTGTGGGCAATGTTTTATAGGTAAAATTGTAACTTAAAAATTCAATGCCACAGCTGGGATTTGACGCGCTTGGTAAGAGGAGGGTCTGTGGTTCAAATCCTAGCTGTGGCATTGAATTTTTAAGTTACAATTCTACCTATAAAACATTGCCCGTACACCAACAGTAAGTTTGTTGGCATAAATAAATAATAATTGTATGCTGTTTGCATAACGACAAAGGGGAAAAACAGCGATCTCCTACTTGGAAATTCAACCCAGAAACAATGGCACTATCAGAAATGGGCATAGCCACTAAACTATTTAACAAGATTTATGTACTTTATGCAGACCTACATTTTTGTGTTTTGCGTATCTCTTATGGTTTAATAAGTATACAAGTTGAATGAAGAGTGGAGTGGAGTGTTAAATTTAAGGGCCCGTCGACAACAAGGTCATTTAGTTGAATGAAGAGGACTTGAACGCTTTATTCACAGAAAATTCAAGATGCACGTTTAGTTTATTATGAAAATGCATCAAAGGTTTGTTAGTGTTATAAAAATCTTTAAGAGTCATTGTTTGAGAAAATAAAAAATAGAGAAATATTTTCTTTGTAAAGAAGAGTTTTGGATGGGGGACTTTTTTTTTCATGAAAATCTTCATCCCTTGCTGGAAGAAGCTCTACTTAAATACAAATTTGGTGTTTCACTGGCTTTTCTGTCTTGACTAACGCTTTTCACATACACAGAAACACACAGGAACAGACAATACCCTAAAATACTTTTATTTTTTGGATCTGAGTTTCAAAAAGTTTATTTTCAGTGATATCCATTCGAATTGTTGAATGGAATATAATTTTCTACATATAAGCCTAGAGTTAATCCATTGCATAGCGTGATAGCGTTACTGAAGTGTTCTAACACGAAAGTTTCCTGTTCAATCCTGAATGCACATCTATGCCAATGTTATGTCTTTTAAGCTTTCTGCACATTCTTTCCGTTAGCAAAATTAATAATCAAAGAATAAAATACTTCCTTTGTCTACCATAAACAGGTGCTAGAGAAACTGAAAGTGCAATTTTCGATCGCGTTGCTCATTTATATTTATGCTGCTATGATAACTTATGGGCACCGTGTATTTTTAATAACTTTACCTATACTGTGGCTATTTTAAAGGCCCCTTTTCTAGAAGGCCTCTAAAGATGCACTCTAAAAGTGTACTGGTTATTTACGTTAACAAACCTAAAGTTAAATTAATTCGTTTCAACTTTCCAGCAGCACTTCTGGTTTGGATTAATATGGTCATTACTTTCTACCTTTCACGCGCCGCATTTGCTGTTTGATCTGCTTGATCAATAATTAGCGGCTAAGATAATAAGGTCTTTTGCAGTTGTGCTTTGGTGGCTGTAGCTTTTGATTTTTGTAATCGCAGAAACACTCAATCGAAATATGCAATCCGCACATGTGAAATATCCAAAGTGAAATCACTCAACTATTTACAAAATCAAAGCTTATTTATTAGTTAAAATGCGATTTCCTGTTGTGGAAAATCAAGTCGAAGTGTATGCTTGACGGAAAGAGCATGCTTAAATAAACATGCAGCCTGAAAGCGTAAACACATTAACGCTGTTCTGACATGTTTATGTACAAGTAGGGCTTTCCAACCTTTGCATACGTAACATTTGCTTCTGTTTGCTACTAATTTTATTGGCCCAATTAGGCATATTCACTCTTTGGGCAATGTCCTTAGCTGATGTACGCCAATTAAAACGATCAAGTCTGACAAACAACAACTTTGCGATTTACCATTTCTGCTTTGTCTACTAAAAACTAAAGGTTTCACTAGAGGCACAAGCTTAGAGGTTCCTCTAATTCCCCCTCCAAAACCATTTTTAGAAAAGATTCTCTTGCGTTCGTGTGTGTGTGTGTGTGTGTGTGTGTGTGTGTGTGTGTGTGTGTGTGTGTGTGTGTGTGTGCGCGCGTGTGTGTGTGTTAGTTAACAACATAATTCTAAAACAAGAAGCTGATCAAATTTGGTATTTAGCTTCAACATCTTCCAAAAAAGCGACACGAAGATTTTCAAGAGAGTTTTCACACCTGAAGCTATCCTTTACCTGGAAAAGTCTTTGTTGTATCTTTATTTTCCCGAAAATTGCACTGATGATTTTATTAAAGTATTAGATGTATAAAATATTTTCACATCATGACTTTTCTGCCAATCGCATATGCAATGCTGTTCATGCACTTCATTCAGAATTCTGTATTTTGTATCATTTTAAGCCGTAGGAAATAGACAAAAATGTATTGCATACAAGATGTAGGTTACGTTAAAACATAATATGTCAAACATTATTTTATCATTTAGCATTTTTGAGATGTACTTTCTAATTTGTTTAAGTTTGCAAATAATTTACATGAATTTGTCTACCGTGTACTTAGTAAGTAGCATTTAACCTAAAAATGCATGTTTTGAGGACCTGGAATCCAAGAAAGTGTTGTATAAACAGCTCCGTGTGTGTTTGAGTGTGTGTGCATATGTGTAAGAACATCATTGCTCAGAAACTAAACGCCCAAATAAGTACCTAACTTGATATTTTAAGTTTAAGTGTATTCCAAACATTCCAAATGAAGATTTTCAAGAACCTTCACCTTCCAACACAAACTGGTCTTTATTAGAGCACAGTTTTGGAAATTTTTTAATTATTCGAAAATAGAACCGACAATGTTGATTAAAATCATAAATCATAAGAGATAAATAAAACGAGCTACCCAAATGTATACATATATTTAACATACCTACACATTTTATTTACACTATGTTTGAGGCATTTCCGAGAATGTTCCTTTTTATTTATTTGAGTTGTTCAATATTGTCATTTTTAAGGGCTGCCACCATTCAATTGTTTGTGTCAATGACAAGTAAGCAGTATGACATTTCAAAGCCAGCAAATAGCAGTACACTTTTTAATAATTATTTAACTATCGCTTGATACAGAAGTTAGGATTTCATAAAGTAAACTCTCATTTTAAAGGATGTAATGAGGGATGTAATGTTTTTAAGGGATGTAATGAAGTTGGAGCAATAATTAATTGCATTATAGAGGAGATAGTCCAGTAGAGAGAAAATATAACATTAGAGGAATATGTATCAAGTTAACGTGTACAAGTTATCCTGTATGGGGAATTTGTTTGATATTACAGTGGAGAAAAGGTCGTTAGGTAATTAGCAGACTACGAGAGGGTAGGTCATTAGGGACAAGGTACAAATTCGAGGAATTGGCCGCATCTCGGCAATTCCAGGCAATTGGATGGTTGCAGAGAACTAGAGAAGTGAAAGGGGATATCGTAAAATAGCTTCAAGTAGATGGATTTCTAGGAATTAAAAATGAGGAGGGGGACTGGTCTGATAACCAGCACTGCGTGCCGCAACACGTATTTGAGCTCTTCTGCAATGGTCGTTGATGTTATACAGTTGTCTGCCTACAACGTGCAGAATTAAAGTCACTAAGAAGTTATATATATTTAATGAATCCTTAAATTCAAAGTCACTGAATATTACTTGTATAACGAGTTTGGGTTGTCCTTAACCAATAAAAACTCACGCACAGCCTGAGCTAGGAATCTCATAGCTCGAGTGAAGCCAGGTGCAACAGCCAGTAGATATATTGTGAATTTAAGGTACACTGGCGCTCAAAACAGATCATCGTGGAGCAGAAACAGAAATGTCAAAGTTGACATTGTTGAGAGGCGGGGATCGGTGCTTCACGCTTCATCCCCCTAGGACAGCATTGTGCCTAAAACTTCATGTGTAATAACATTTTTGTGAATAAAAAATTATTTTTTAATGTGATATGAAAGGAAACGATAGTAGGTAGAGACAGTCATGTGAATGTAACATACGATGCTATTTGTGAGGTTACTTTATTTTGTATCACATTACTATTGTAGCATTTACTCTCCACCACGTCCTATTCTTTAGAGCAGCGGCCACCATCTCAATGCACAGTGTGCACAGCAGGTCGTGCGAGTTTACCCGTTGCACGCCGGAATAGTCTACCGTGCACTCCGCAGCCTTCAGAGCAGTGGCGGAATGCCGATCTTGCAATTTAAATGCACAATTGACTGTGCTACAATAATAATCGAATTGTAATATGAAGGACATAATTGTTATATAAATTGTTTTAATATAACGTTTCTTTCATTATCATTCAACTTTTCTTTTAATGAAAAAACAAATGAACAATTAATTGATAGTTTAAACAAAATGAAAATAATCTACAATCTACTTACAATACAGCGGTATTAAATAATAGTTTGAAGAAAAGCAATAAACACGACATATTACTCAGAAGTGGAGCCTAGTTTTCTAGACTTTTGTTGTCTCTTTTGACACACTAGTTTTTCAAAATTAGGTATCAGTGTTTGTGCAGCAGCTAATATAAGTTGACATTTTAAGTTCTGATCCGACAGTTGACTTCTGCAGCGGTTTTTGTTTAATGTCATTAGCGAAAAAAATTGTTCGCATATATATGTGAATCGAACATACATAGAACACGAGCGGCATTTCTAGTAGAAAGAGGAAATGTATTTCTTGGAAAATGTGAATAGAAATTACTCAAACTAATTCTGTTTTGGGATTTATTTCTCAGTTGACGATTGCATTGCAAATCGATAAGTTCAAGTTGCAATTCAGATGGAACGTTATCAACTGTAGAGTAATGCTCAGCAAACATTTGGAAAATTTGCTCCAATTGCACCACGTTACCTTTTCTGAAACTCTTGGTTCAAATCTGTTAATATTTGAACATATTCTTGCAAGTCCATGACCTGAACAAACTGCTGAACTGTTGAGTATCCTTCAATGCAACAAGATCTAACAGTTCTTGTTTAATCTGAAGCTCTGAATCTACACTCCTTATAAATATTGCAAGTTGGGATGTTTACGAAAACAAACCGCAAGAGACGAGACGACACTGCTGTCCACTTCCACGTCATGCCTCAAACTGAAATCGCACGGCACTCGTGACAGTGCACAGTGCTCCGTTATTTGCTCTAGCACAAAATCCATCCACTTGGTGGCTGCTGCTTTACAGTATCAAATAACAGTATTTCCTTCCATTTACTGCATATTTGGCGATCTTTTGCGTAAAAACACAACTTCTTAAACATTCATTTACAAAATGTTCGCTGTTTTCATTAGTGTAATAGTTCGAATTGTGGAAATCAACAATTAATTTAGGGATATATGCTGCATACTTAGTTTTCTAGGCAATTATTTGATTTTAACAATGTACAGTTGAGCCATAACTGAATACTTTCAAACAACGGAAACCTCTATCTATTTTAAAGCTAAGTTTAACATTTGATATCGTTTCTGCAGGCCACCCATTCAAATTATGACGAAACTCCTTACGGAATGAATTGTATCTTAGCGGTAAAAGAATCCTTTCGCTACAGCTTCTTGCAAGCCATCATTTGGCGTGGAATGGTTAGAAATAATATGTTGCGGCTTGTTACGTAAACAAAAACAAGAAATATGATCACATTTGTTTAACAGCCACGACCATCTACCTCCTGAAAATGGCTGCGTTGGAAGGATTTATTGTCGGCAAGCATGCCATAACCACACAATTTGGAAAAATTATGATGGATATTGGATTACCGTTCAGCGCTTGGAGAAAGGCGTGCTTTGAGTACGACGTAAGAATTATTGCATTTTTGTAAAGCGGAATAAAGAATAGCAGCAAGTCGAACCATTACATCGCAGCAATCTCATGAAATGTTTGCAGTTGCGTACTTAACCTCATTAATCAACGTTTTGCCTCATCTGGAGACAAATGACGTTGAAGTAAAGCTGTTGAAGATAAGTCATTTATTTTGTTTGCTGGCTATTTTAGCTTCGAATGTTATTTTTGTGTAAAATGAATCAGTTTAGCCCATACATTCTCATCCATGTAACTGGCAGGATAGAGTGGTTTATGAGAATGTTGCTATTTAATGGCTAAACAGTGAATCTTTCTCTCATATATTTATTTAATCTGCGTATAGCATTGGATGTTTATGTTTGATGTTGTCTCCTTTACATTTCTAGCGTGTCAGAGTATAGTGCAACAATTTGACAATTTATCGAATCCCGCTTCTGACATCAGGTTGACATAAACGACAAAATTCCAGTTCAAGTATTTGTTCTCACTTTATTTTCTTCCAAAACTGCATGCACAGCAATGCAGTTCTCTTTTACTCGCGTTAACACAGTCTACAGTTTTTCGTGATATTACAACACACAACTGTTTTCTTCTCGTAACCTTGACGCACTCCTCTTTCTTTCTCCACTTTTTTTGTCTCTCAAACAATTGAGTTTGACGAAGCAATCAGTCAACACGTCTTATTAACTGTTTCGCTATCTTCCTTTCGACGCGACGACATACACACAATTGACACACACACACACACACACACACATACACACATACAAACAGACACACAAATACACACACAGACACACAGACATACACACAGACATACACACAGACATACACAGAGACATACAGATTCACACAGACACACACATACACGCAGGCACACAGACATACACATACACACACAGACACATACATACACACAGACACACAGACACATACACACAGACACACAGACCTACACATACACACAGACACACAAATACACACACAGACACACACATGCACACAGACACTCAGACATACACATACAGACACATAGACACACAGACACACACATACACACAGACACACACATACAACATTAACTGACTCCCCGATGACTCATATCCGTAACTAACTCTTAACTGCCCTCATCACGTTGCCTCCTTATATAGTAAGGATGACGTAACATGGACCTTTCTCCAACTTCTACAAGTACATGTCTCGAATGATTTAGATATTTTTGATATTTTGGTTCTGCCACTGATTGTTATCACGTTTGCTCGTATGAGGCAGCCTGAGCTTGGACGTCTTTCATGCACGTACCGCGGTGGGTTTGGGCAGCCTGGCCCCGACCATCCTTTGTTTGCGCCGCGGCCGGCATCACTATATTTAGCTGTTACTTGTTCATATATACTGAATAGAGCTATTCGTATGTACTAGAAAAATGAACCGAGAGTTAACTTGTGTGCCGTCTATTTTTATTGGGCTTAATCGGACTTAGAGTAACAATACTGAAGGGCATTTATGGTTGTATTTATTTTTATTAGAGGTACAAATAAAGCCATACGTTCAGTTGCATAGTTTCATCTAACACGATCTGAGTATTTTCAAAGGCATTTCCAAAAGTAGCTCTATGCTCGTAGAGTATGTGTTGTGTTGCAATACATTCAACAGTTGCAAGTGTGTATGTGATGGGATACTTTAGAACAGCCCCTTCTTCCAAATTTCAATAGAGGTCTTCTAATCAAATACATATATATTTATGTTATTCGTGCTTACGATACACCAGAAAATTTCGAGATATCCCGTATGGAACATAATTATCATTATTAGTGTCATGAAAACGCATACAAGAAGGTTATTATGGCGATAATGGTGGAGAATTCTTCTAAGACAATTTAAATGAGCATTATATATAAATGTTTAGACTAGCGCGCGCAGTTCTGTGTGTGTGTGTGTGTGTGTGTGTGTCTGTGTGTGCGCGCGCGCGCGTTGCGGGAGTCCGTGCCTGCGTGGTACTTCGTCATGAAAGGTACGTCGCGTCGAAGTGAAGAAGTTTTAACGAGCGTCGAGTGATTGTATCGTGGGAGTTAGTGTATGAGATATAGAGAAAATGAAGAAAGACAGCAAAAGGACTGAGTCAAGGCTACTAGAAGAAAACAGAAGTTGTATTATCAGAAAGACTGTAGACTGCGTTACGTCAGTAGAAGAAAACTCTGTATTTGTGATAAAATTTTTGAAGGAGAAGTAAAGTGAAGGAAAAATAATCGAGCTGGATTGGATATGTGTTTTGCCATACTGGTGTGGGAAGTGAGTTTGGTGGAATTGCCCGTTTGTTACAATTTAATTTTTGTTTTATTTTATATTTTGAGAAGAGAATCAGCGTTCTTATTTCACCATAATAACTCTTTTTCAGGTGTATGTTCCAATGTGCTTCATGTGTCCATATGCATCTCAGAAAAGAATACCAAGATAACGTATCCAACGTAACGGTTTTTTTTTCCCTCAGTTACTGGTAGGAACTGAAACACGTGGCACAACTAGAGTCGAGCTTGTAAACATGGAATCACCTGCTGTTGTATCTTCCAACTCGAACGAGACATACTGTCAAAGTAATAAGACTAGCTTTGTGTGCCAACATTGTAATGTTCGTAGCTTCAGAATCATCTTCTTGTGTAGTAAAGAAAGAACAAAGTAAAAACGCCTTAATCATACAACGAGTACAGTGTCAGTATGAGAATCAGAAATACAGGTAAAAGAATGAGAATAACTACGAAAACTATGTGCTTGGTTGCCTGTTAAAGATAAATTAAAACAAAACAGAGGGAACGAGATACAGAGGTAACAACATGCAAGGTAGTTTTAATTACAAAATTCTATTATGTCACTGTTCAAAATGACTATATATAATACGTTTTAAAGACAAAGGGTGTACAACTCACTTTAAGTATCACTGTTGTGGAATATAAACTTTCAAAAGTAAAAAAATATAAAAAATACCAAAAATTATACGTTTTATCCAATCTTAACATAATTGACATAGATAATTTACCTATAGAATAGTAATTGAAGATAAATATAGAAGGCAGAAATCGTAGTAATCAATAAGAGAAGTAAACTGGATGAATATGGAAGATGCAAGGAACGAATGAGTACAAACTATTAGGTGATCGCATTTGCTTGGAAATTGAAATATGCGGAGGCGAGATATACTAAAGAGGTAAGCACTAGCAAAGAAAAATCAGAGACGGCAGGCAGCTCTAAATCGATGCCTATACAAAACGTCTGAGTTGGAAGTTAAATGCCTGGAAATGGCACAATAGTGGATGCTCGGCTGTTATACATATTTAATTATGGAGGCTCAATAATGGGTATGAAATTTTAGGAATCGGCACATAACATGTATTGTAAGAAAGTTCTGGGATTTCCAAACGTAAGCAGTTAATAAGGGTTGATCATAATGAAATGGAAAGGGCTGGAAGGAAGCTTTAATTGTCAACAGAACGTTGAGGTACTGATGGGGGATCCTGAATTTAAATAATAGAATTTTTTATGTCTTTTTGAAATCACGTTTCTTCCCGTTCTTGTAATTTTGCAGCTAGTTTTTCCGTTTACTTATACACATATATATCCACATTTGAGAGATCGCAAACACCCATGCCCAAACCGAGACTCGAAACAGTAATCCCATGCACCTCGAAACATGAAAGTTAGGTATTGAGACAGAACGACAAAATCCAGCCCGGTTACTTTTCTTTCACTTTATTGTCTTCTAAAATGTTACCACAAATACAGTTTTCTTGTCGTCGTTAACAGTCTACAGTCTTTCGTGCAATCACAAATCTCAACTTTCACTTTCATAAACTTGTTCAGTCCATTCAGTGTCTTTCTTCACTTTCTCTGTCTCTCATACACTCACTCAATGGTGCAATCACTCGACGCCCGTTAGAATCTTCTTTACGACAAGCGACATATTTTTTGTGGCAACACACACCCGCACAGCTGTCTGGCACTCACTGACGCACCGACCGACTCATAATTTTAACTCTAACAACCTTTGCTTTTCTCTGGTCTCGTTGTATACTGGGCATGACGTCACACGGTCATTTCTACAGTTACACACTGATGCGGAATTACCGGCTCCTCCGTTCCGCTATCCTACCCGGAATGCTGCGTTCTGGTGATTTCTGCTCCGGCTGCTCTGGCATGTGATTTTAACCTCAGGGTATGCGTGAGTGTTTGCGAATAAAACCAGAACTGTCGTTTGGATACTTTTATTCTCACCAAAATAAGACTGCGTGAGATTTGCCGATCGTTATTAACAACGTTAAGTCGTGACTGTACTTTACTAATACCGAAGATTGTTACTATTAAATATAATGTGTCCTCACACTCGAGGATCCGGAATGCAAATCCCGTGACTGAAGTGCTCGTTCGGAGATTTAGGCGACGAGTGTACTGGCCCGCCGGGTTCTGTAGGGCAAGTCTAAACGACCCTTTCTCTCCGAGTTCTCGCAGGCAAGTGTCTGTGCGTCATGACGCTCTCTATACCTTTCACTTCCTAATTAGCAACAGGGTTTCGAAGAAACGACCATCCCTTGTTTTCCGGCTCAATGCCGGCACTGAACGATTTCCAGGAAAACCGGTATTACTATGTATCAGGCTGAGTACCTGGAATTTACCACTAATGACTTGCTGGTAACATTACGTGTCCCTTCTGACAATCTTAACCACAACTAATACTCCAGATTCTGTAGCTTTATACATGTAACGATTTTAACATTTTCTGATTATTTAATTCCGCCATGTGATGCAGTATTATATCCATAATTATGGCGTTCACAATTTCGACTTGAACACACACACGCACAGCAAATGACGCAGCTAAATGTCTCGCAAACGTTCTCTAAACCCCCTTTGTTTCTACCGCTTCGATTGTTGACAGTCATATACACACAGCACTCGCGCGAAACAGCCTGAGCTTGAACGTCTTTGCCCCCTCGCCGGTATTATGGTGTGAAGTGATTTGGCCCCGTCCGTACTTTGTTGTGCGCCGAGACCCTCGTCATAGTATTTTAGTGAGCACTGTCATGGAAACCATTGTTAAAACAATGTTTAAAATTTCTAGAAATAAGATTGCAAAGTAAGATTTAACAAGTGATTGAACAACTATTTCAATAATAATTGATTTGGAGAGACACTTCATATTACAGATCTCTGGGCAAAATAGAAAATGTATTTTAATTTAGGAAGATACTAAATTATTGGGTACACTGAAAGTGTAAAGGTAAAGTAAATTGCCCTATGTCTCAAAAAGACAGTTGGAAAGACTGGTATGCAGATAATATAAAGAGGAAAAACAGGAGGTTGCCAGGTTGAAACCTATGGTGTTGAGCTGAATAGGTCAAAGGAATATGTGTTTGCAAAGCGAATGTCCGTTTTGAGGGACAAGAAAACTCTAGAACATATAGCTCGAATATGAATAAATTTTGCTCGTTGTCGCATAATGAATACTAAAACTGCGTGAAAGCGTTTTTTGCACAAACCTGTGAGAACTTATGTCAATGTTTGTTACACGTTTAGAACGGAATTTCACAATCCCAATGTGTGCGCTTGTATATACATGTGGATCATAATCTTTGTATCAGACATGCTTTCCTTGTCACATGTAGTATAAAATATCAGATGACATGCTGAATTAATTGGCCAGCCTAATACTTTGTAATTACTTAGTGCACAAATCAATAAATGTCTAAACTAACTAATAAAGCTGGCGTCAGGATGATTAGAAAGTGCCTTCTGTTTCACAGGGTTTTTTTAAGTTTATTGCAAAGAAAAATATTGAAATCGCTCCCTTAAAATAATTTCGAACACTTTAGTTTTTGCATCATTATATTAAACGAACGCCACATTTTGGTGAAAAAAACTAACAGATGTTTAGCTGCTTAAATGATAAATCCCTTGAAGCTTGTATCTCATTTCGGTTGTGCCTAATTTAGACAGTTAGGGTCGATAATGGCCGTAACAGAAGGTCTAAAAGCTTTTCGATGTACTCCGTTCTCATCGTACATACCACTTTGCAATGTTTCATGCTGGGGTATATGAATCAGAAGTATTTTAAAACAAGTTGATCTGCTGTTGACTACAGCTGTAGGGTATATAACTGTACCAGAGATAATGAAATATGCTCCAGTTCAGCGACCTGCCACTCATTGTTGTGGAAATGTTGATGCAAAAACACAAGGGTAACAACAGCGCGGTATTTTAAAGAAATTCAGATTCATATTCCACATATAAAATTCAAATTAGATTCCATTTTATTGTCAAGGAGAATGATGTAATATGCGCATATATTACAGTTGTTTATGCTGTTCTTCTGTCAGCAGCTTTCTAGGGAGATAAATCCTTTTGTCCTTAGTTGATTTCGAAAACAGTTTTACATAGAAATTACGAAAAGAATCTCGTCTTAGAAAAAGAATGACAGAATACTACAAGGCTTCTCCTACGTGAATAAATTTATTGGAAAGTACAAGTTGTTCTTACAGCCGTTTATCATGATGAATTGAGAAACTGTTCCCTACTGAGCATGTTTAGGCCTTAGAAAACGACTATAATTAAGGTAAACTGCTTATTCCTGAGAGAAAATTTGTTCTTAGGTCATAATATAGGGCAGAACTCGTCATAGTATATTTGAGTTCCTACCTTCTTCCATTTCAAACATTCACTGCTCCTGGTGTATCTTTGACATTCCTCTGCAGATTTGAACCACGTTGAGAAAATTTAGAATCTAACGCTTAGGAGCAGCTTAAAATTAATTCATAAGTATGGAGAATGCATTAGGAAGTCTAAAGAATACATATTTGGTGAATGTGTCTTCAGTGAGAACTTCTAATGATGTATTATCCGCGATTTCCAACACACAATTGACTTTGTGTGGTAGGGTTATCTACATAAAAATGAGTTTCTCTGGCGTATCCAGCAATCCTAGTGCAGTTAAAAGTGTCAGTAAACCAAGACATGTGCAGAATGTTGCACACGGTGTTTTAGAAAGTACGGCGCATGCTCAACAAAACAACGGAGGACATATTTCCAATTATCTATGAAAGCCAAACCACATTGTTGGCCCAACATGATACCAAAATTACTTGGTTTCTCCCAGTTTTAAATGTTTTCATAGTTACATTGTTTAAATGTTGAAGTGGCTTCTGACACATACTAAGTTAATTTTGAATTAAATTCAATGAGCATCCTAAAGGTCAATGCATTCGTAAATAGCTAGTTGTTGCTTTCTAACTAAAGGTTTAGACTGTGCAGCCCGTTCCGGCGAAGTCCCTTATGGTCTTCTTCGAAGTTGGCCAACATCCCTGTTCCTCTCTCATTAGATGCGCTGCCTACTTATTTTGTATGCTTAAATGTTATCTTCAATCTTATAAATGTTTAATTCCTCTTCTATTATTTCATTTTCTATCTTATCTGCTCTTGTACATTCTTTAACATTATGTAAAGTAAGCATCTCTGAATTTTACTTTCATATAATAACGAGTAGAGGTTATAATTTAAGTTTTAGGTGTTTCGCGTTTTTTTAGGCCTAGGGTTATTTTGAGTGCTACACATGTGGCCTGGAAGCTTGATATTTTATGCTTTCTATCTTTATATTCTCCATAATTCATATCACATTCAAAGTATTAAAATGTGACACCTATTCTATTATTCTGCCTTCTAGGAGTATTTTATGTAGAGCTTACAGCACACAGACTGTTAAAGGTATAAGTGCAGATATTTTGATAGTTGATATCTTGGTGCACACTTTGGTGTGCTAATTGTTTTTCTCTTCATCTAACAGTCTCCCCATAAATCAATAACAAAGTTTACTGCCTGACGTTTTCTACATGGTCGTAACTGCGCGGCGAAATGAACAACGCCTGCCGTAGGTATACTATTCGTTTTGCTTCACTCTTCAGTGCGTGACCTACTGGCATAGGTAGCGCGAGGTCGTTAGCCTTGCAGAAAACGGAACTCAGTTGTGCTACACCATTCGTTATCACGAGGACGACCCACATTGCTCATGCCTTCTGTGCCAAGCCTGGTTAGAAGCACTATCCAACCTGAAAGCATGCTACTTTTAAATGAAGTAAATATTGACTGTGCATTAATTAAACTGTCCTCAATTATTAGTAAACACTGATATGCACTGATACCGTTAACATCATTTATTTTCATACAAACGGCATTACCTTCGATTTACTTGATATTTTACAATTGTACTTATTGGACGTCAGTTGGAACACTTGCAAATCTTTTACAAATTTTGCCAAAAGAAAAATATTGTCTGTAAACGATATATTTAGGTTATCTTTATTATGAACTCCAATTTCTTCATCATTAGGAAGTTTCTTTCATTCTTTCAGAATATCGTGGACACAAACTAAATAATACAGACAAAAGTGCACACTGTTGGTTAATTAAAGAAAACAAAGTTTTTGTTATGTTTGGTCAGTAGAGGATCAATACAAGTATTTATTTCAAGCCCTGAGTAAGGAGGCCATTGTTTGTTAGGATATTCCAGTTTAGACAATTCCTTGTGTTCTTTTTGCTATTATTTTGGCACAAATTTTGTACCCACTACTGAAAAGGACAATTACTCGATAGTTTGAAGATGGTTTTCGATCTCGTTTCTTAAACATATGCTTAACTATTCCATGTCTCCATATATTTGATATGCTATGGTTTAACCAACACAGGAATATTAGGAAATGTAATAATATTATTTTAAAGAGTACACCTGTTTATTTTATTAATTCTAAGTGAGATTCCTCTGAACCTCTAGGTGTCTTATTATTCACTAAGATATGCAAGTTTTCTAATTCTTCCCTTTACAGTTTATCCGCATAATGAATTTCATGACTTGATCCTCTTCTTTTGATTTGTATCATACCATTATGCCGATGGACATAAGTACACTGTAAAGTCTCACAAAATTACGATATATAGTGGGGAACTTATTCATTGGGGCACCGCCGTTATTTCACTTTCACTGAACTTGGATTGCGATCAGAAAGAGAGAGAGAGAGAGGGGGGGGAGAGAGGGCAGAGAGAGAGAGGGAGAGAGAGAGAGAATTAGGTTTGAGTCTCTCGACTCGTGTGTTGAGGTTTCTCATGACGTAAGCACCTATTTAGAATTTCATTGTGCTGGCTTTTCTGAGTCACAGTTATTCGAATTTCCGAGCTGCTGCTCTACCGCTGGGTATATTAAAAGAGTATATCAAAACAAATTAAGAAATATATAAGTAAATAATTATAATTACAGATACCGTATTAAAGTACTCCTCCGTATCCTGTGCGTAGTGAAAATAAAGAATAGTTCCTCATTTGTGATTTTGACATCGTAGTTTGGAGAGGAATTGAAAGAAAATATTTGAAGAATTCACGCACAAAGCACTCAAAATAGGGTTTATATTATAAACACACATAAAATACAAATACTGGGTTATTACATAAAAGAGAAACTGAAACGTTTGATTAGCCTTAAAAGAAGTCAAAATTGAAAATCTTGCTTGGAAGAGGAGCAGGGTGGTTACGACTATACTCTCGTAGTAACCATTAAGAATGAACTATTACAAGATACCCATTTAACATTTTGTAAACAGTAACAGTAATACTTATCACTTATGCAATTTTATATAAAACTTAATAAAACGTGAGGTGATGACTAATTTTTATTTTCTTTATTGGGGAAATAAATCAAGATGCCATAACATAACTCCTAGGCGTAATAGCCCTTTCCGGGCCTAGGCCTGCCGCCACTGCTTCCTTCACCTCTGCACATCACACGCGACATGAGTGGGGCACATTATTGGAGGTGGGACGTGGCCAGTGCCCCGGTCCCTACGCAGTCTTCGCTATCAGTGGTCGCTTCTTTTCAATCAAGTAGCTCCTCAATTGGCCTCTTAAGGACCTAATGAGGCTGAATGCATCCCAGACCAGGTCTCCCAGCGGGAGAAAATCCCCACGCTGGTACTGGGAATCGAACCCGAGTCTCCCGCTTGGTAAACAGCAGCGTTACCACCTTGCTAAGGAATGTCATATTCTATGATATTTTCTACTACATCACGTATAGAAAACGTGTACCTATTGCATCAAGAGTAGAAAAATTCTATTTTTTTCGCTTTAGGTAGATCATTGTACATGTTTCTATGAATCGGTAATAAACATTGCAAAAAGCACTTCAATCAAAGTTTTATTATATGCATGAGAACTTACGTCATAGCCATCTATAGCTTTGAGCACTTAATGCACTTACTTGCGCCTCTATGTCACCAAACTCGGTCTATTATGCAAAATAGGGTTTCGTATCCGAAGAAAGAAAGAACGATACAAAGTCTTAACTACTACATATATTGTGTGGGTAGTGAAAGAAGATTTAAGAGGCTGTGGATTCAGAAGCAGATAAAGCTCTTAGCCAGCAAATTCATGGAAAATGACAAAACTACAGAATCGAATAAATTTATTGCATTACCAGCTTTGAATTGCATTTTTATGCTCGCATATCAATTATTTCAAAGCTCTGTTGTTATTTCGGATGTTTTATTGAATATACTGTTGACATTACGAAATAACGAATGACGTTAACAAATGTGTTATGGCCGAGATTGAATTTCATTAAAAGCTATGAGTAAAATGTGTTTCTGACGCTCATTCCAATAGCCATAAAATGGCAGATTGTAATAAAAGTTTCCGCTAGAGTAGGATAAGATTATTACCAAAAATCGATTGTCAGCGTGTTCACAAAATCGTAATTACTTGAAAAAATAGGAACGGTTCTTGAACACTGACGTTAGCACAGTCAGATGTGTCTTGGTCTTAGATACTCGTACATTATACCTATTCTGTCTATAGATAACCCAGAATTTCGACATCTTCATAGACAAATTTTAGAAAGTTCTAGACACATAATTATATGCAGAAGCAGGCCTCACAAGTCAGTAATCGAAAAATACGTAGTTTGTTCTCTCACAAAACTAACATTTAGCTTACTTTTGCAGCTTCAGTATTATATTATTGTGCTTAGACGCACTAATACATATAAAGCTGAAATGAATAAATATAGATCGAAGTAATCTGGGAAACTACTTTTGCAATTTGAAGCGTTTCGCCAATGATGGAGAAGTTTTACTCTCTTAAAACTGCATTATTTAGAAAGAAAATGTTATATTAAAACATATTGTAAAGGGAAGATTGTGTACTTATTCCAAATATTGGCATCTAAGGAAATCTTAATCTTCCTGGTGATTCTTATTAAGTCAGCTAATATTCATTTACAAACAAACGAGAGGGTGTTTCATAGGGAATTTTTCTCTTGCTTTTACCCAAATTATCTGCTTCTTTTGGTGTGGCGAATAAATATAAACTATTCTTTTACTTTTTAAAAACTATTGTTGTAGACTACAATATTACGGGCAGGATACCTGCATGCTAATTCTGCTGTCATATTTGAATGATGGCCGTACTTAGAGAACTGCCTAACGTTGTGTATACGAAGTGAATATTCTTGTCCAACTACTGTGGCATTTCTAACAGAAAAACAAATTATCTAGGTAGCTCGACTGGTTTTGGTGGGGAAAGAAAGGTAAGTGAAGCTTACGCCCGTTGTTACTACACATGGCACCACAGGCGGTGGACAATGATTCAGCAAGAAATGTTCTAGGACTAAGTTTTGGGTACCTCCCCAGCATTTGCCAGTTTGCCGGTTTGAGTAAAGCCTGGAAGAGTGTTCTGTTGATGAGTCACCGCTTATAGAACTTACACTATGTCTACTTCAGTCACGTCTAATGCAAATAAAACTTAATAATTATCAATAAAACCTACCTTTATGTACAATACTGGATTTTACTTCTTCAAATGTGGCAACTGACCAGATGTACTTGAGTTAAAAAAGAAGAAATGTGAATTTGCATTCACATGACTTTCTCAAAACATTCAACATACTGCTCTTACTTCGTATTGTAAACATTTACATAAATTGTTTTATGACACATTTCCTAATAGTTACAAGGGGTTTAGGACAGTAGGCTTAAGGTCGCTATGTGATGGCTTTGAAATTCCGATCTCTTTGTACGTCTACAAGAAGAAATCGAATATGTTCAATTCACATGACTTTTTACCCTTTACTGTTTACTAGTGGATGTAAAAGGTGTATTAGTATAGAAGGAGTCGTTTAGGACGGGCGTATTTTCTTGAAAAGCATCGTGTCGAACCATAGTAAGATATAGAACATAAACATCAAGCTTGACACCTATTGAATTCTTCGTTTTTGACTTATACTATTAAAAACACACACACAGAGAAAGAGAGAGAGGAAGAGAACGAGGGAGAGAAAGAGAGGGAGAGAAAGAGAGGGAGAGAAATATTTACAGGGAACCTTTTCTATAAAGCTCTCTTTTTCTTGAGCTTCAGGAGGACTCAATACGTGTATTTCCGGGGAAATCTCGATATCAAATTTTTAGATAGGATGCAATACTCCCTCTACTTACTACAAGTACGTAATAGAGAAAGTAAGATATGTGACTTAAGAGGTTACAATTGTATAGAGGTCACGCTAAGACGATAGAAGACAAACCGGGCTAGGTTAATTGCGGGCCGCTTAAGACCCGTGTAAGTTGCGTTCTGACAACAAAACATAAGTGCGAATTGCAGCCCACCCGTTTGAGAGTGCTGCAAAATGCATACAGGTTTACATTGCTCCTTATTAGCGTTTCCCAGGAGGGCAAGTAATTATAATACCATTTAACTTATTTTGTAAGTGGATCCTAGGGTATGATTTACCTGTTTCTGTAGGAATAGATAATATACAAACACGCACATACACACAGGGAGGAACAATCTTCGCAATCTTTGGCTGTGTAATAGCAAATAATATACTTTAGTGTTAATTATTATTAATCCAAAGTCGAAAATTACTATTTTAATTTCGCTCATGTTTTAAGATGGGTATAACTGAAAAAAAAATGGTTTATGCTGGGACAAAATGCGCAGCTATTACTGAGATCGCAATTTAATGCCGATGTACTTCAGTCACTGCTACGGAAAACTCTGAACAACGAAGCAAATTATGTACGGTTTGTGTACGCCAGCAACGTATTGACAATGTGCTGTATTAAAGTGATGTTTCTTTTTAGGTCCTTGTCAAGAGCACTTGGAATCTCACACCTAGTTCCGTACATTTTGCACTACTTATTGTGAAAGACTAATACTCATAAAGTATTGCAGGTACCAGATTCAAAGAGTGGCCTTCCTGTCTAAAGTATGTCAACAAAGAGTTTAATTAAATTTCATTTCTCGCTGTTTGTGTTCAGAGCTCCAATGCCAATGTTTTCATTTAGATAGGTCATTAAACCAAAAGATAAATGCTAGGCTGTTTGCTTAGTTACTTAAATGTGTACATTACAATTGATTGGTCTACATAAAAATATTCCCTCCCTTTATCATATCAAATATCCGGAATGAAGATAATAAAAGCCGGGCAGTACAGGAAGATTAAAATCTGTATGTGTAACCAGAGAATAGCACTTCCTATCGCAGTTTTTAACACAAATTCGAATACCGCATCTACTTTTGCCTCTATTTATAGCTTCCGTGGTTTATTATAAAAATTGTATTATACAAAAATTGCATTTTTTCAGGAGCGTAATGTTGTTTTTATTTGTAATTCCACATAACGTTACATCATATTCATGTGGTTTCACCTGCTGTAAAACAAATATAAAACTATGGCCAGTCCTCTAAACAAATTTCAGTAGACTTATCACGCAAGGGGTAGGATTAAGGAGATATAACCTTCCACTGTCTCAAAAGACTCCAAACAAAGAAAGTACAGTTCAGTATTTTTTTCTCACTTTATTTTCTTCCAAAAGTTTTGCACAAATACACTGTTCTCATTTACTGGCGTTAACACAGTCTACAGTCTTTCGTGATATTACAACTCACAACTGTTTTCTTCTCGTAGCCTTGACTGACTCCTTTCTGCCTTTCTTCACTTTCTCTGTCTCTCAAACAGCTGACTTGGACGATACAATTACTCCCCACTCATTAACTGCTTTGTTGTCTTCCTTTCGACGCAATCGTACACATGCAGCTGACATACACAAACACACTAAAACTAAGAGCTGACACTCTCTCTAAACTCTCGTTGCCTCGCCCCCTTATATAGCGAGGATGACGTAACACAAACCCTTCTCGAACTTCTAGAAGTGTGCCAATCACCAGACACTTCTCGAATAATCTCGAAAACCCTTTGTGTTGCCGCTCAGATTGTTGTTACGTGTTCCCAAACAGTCGCGCGAGGCAATCTGATCTTGAGCGTCTTTGATGCACGTACAGTCTGTGGTAGTATGAGATAACTTGGGCCCGGCCGTCCTTTCTTGTACGCCGCGGCCGGCGTCACCTTATTAACACATATTAATGCTGATTGGAAATATCAGTATTGAACAGGTAACAAACAGATTAATGAAAATGTATTTTCTTTCCGTTGACAATTAATGCTACCATGTTGAGTAAGCCATAAGGATTCAGTGGACATTGACAGTCCGTAATGTTTCCCTTTTATAAATTTAGTACGTAAGTAGTAATTTCTCTTAACTACAGGTAATAAAGTATTATATTCCACACAAAAAAATCGATGTCGATATTGCCACGCAGATAAATGTGTTATTATCTTCTGAATACACAAAAGGCCTAGCATCTTCTAAGAATGCAACACATGTTTCTGGAGAAAATCCAACATAAATTGTCTTTACACGGAACAAAACTTTGTTTTTATATATTCAAATGGCTGTGATTAAAATCTTAAAATGTTTCGTTTACTGTATTAAGCAATAAAATGTACATTTTGTGTAATTATGTATAAGAGCAGAGATAAACACTTAATATGGCACAAATGTGGAGTTCATAAAGTAGACAACGTTTCTCATACAGAGCATTCGTAGCTTTTGCCATTCTCTAATTATTCCATTTTGCAATAGGTCACCAAGTGGATATGGTTAAACTTTGCAATTCCTGCTTCACTTACCCTTCTTTTCGGTGGACGCTTTGATCAAGGACTAATTAGCCAACAGGACGTCATATTTCTTGCTTGCTTTTGATGATTAATTAACTTTCTTTAACCGGGCAGGTCGTACCGGACCATGAATGAACGAACTGGTTAAAATGATGCTCAGACGGGTCCGGGGTCCTTAGACCTTAGAGGTATCTAACCTTCTCAGAATAAGGGTACATCCCGGAAGAAACCCTATACAGGCTCTAACCAACCGAGATTCGAACTCGAGGCACTCTACAATTGCAACACACAGGTGGGGTTCCTCGTCTTTTCATCCCAGAAGCTTGTTCCTATCAATGTATGTACATCTGAACACGTTTCTGTACGCTCTAGTTTTCTTGCCTAGTTTGAAATAATTTCTTGGAGAAAGCATATCGTGAAAAATAAAGCAAGGAAACAACAATCACTTTTACATGAACAGATAATGATATATTAATTTTTCATTCGTATAGAAGGTACTGTGTATTATTGCATTACATTTTTAAAGATTTGTCTATCAATTTCCCTTTATATACAACCGCTATGTAGTGAAACTGCTTCCACCAGTTTATCTCTATTAATATGAAATATACCTATAGAGTAAACTCCTGAAGGAGTAGTTGGAAGAAGTGTGCCTGAAGGAGGTCATTCAATATAACGTAAAAATTGCAAATGTATGTGTGAGCAACATGGCTGAAAATGAAATATCGCATAAATACCAATTTGGTATTTATGTTCAGTGTTTTTCAAGGATAGGACATAAAGATTTTCAAAGAAAACCCTTTGATCCCTAACCACACTTTACAAATAAAGCAAATACTTCTATTTTCTCTGACAGACGCAATATGTTCCTTTTACCTACTTCTTTGACGTTTCTAGAAGTTTGTACAGCTATTTTGTATAACTTTGAAAGCTAGACAAAAACTTTCTACAGAAAAAACGTAAAGTTCATTAAGAAGACAACATTAGTAAAATTTCTTCCTAATGTGGGAAATTCTCGAAGTGAAGGTAGTATTTAGCAAGTTTAGACATTTTCTGTTTTAAATATGCTGTTCTTTCATTTTTACCACTGGCTTTTCTTTCCATCGCAAGAACCTGTTAGAGCGCAAAGGAATTTGGGAGCTAAGCTACTTCACACCACATCGAGGCCGGCAAGCAAACAAAGGCGCCCAGGTCAGGATGCCTCGCGTGACTGTGTATACGTGACTAATAATCGAGTGACAGAACCAAAACCTGTTTTCTCCAGGGCCTTGGAGAAAGTTCTGGCTATGCCATCGCCGACGTATTTGAAGGCGTTCACGAAATGTTCATGTGACGTCATCCCCACTATATAAGGAGGCGAGGAAACAGCAGGGAAGGAGTTAGTTACAGACATCTGTCGGTAAGTATGTCAGTGGGCACGAGACAGCTGTGTGTGTGCATGTGTGTGTGTGTGTGTGTGTGTGTGTGTGTGTGTGTGTGTGTGAGTTCGTCTTGGGAAAGGTACGTCACGTCGGAGTTAGTGCATGAGAGACAGAGAAAGTGAAGAAAGACACTGAAAGGACTGGGTCAAGGTTACGAGAAGTAAATAGTTCTGAGTTGTGATATCACGTAAAACACGTTAACGACTGTGTTAACGACAAGAAGAAAACTGTGTACTTGAGCAAACGTTTAGAAGACAATAAAGTGATAGAAAAGTAATTGTACTGGACTTGTGTCATTTTGTCACAATATAAATATTTGAATTCTTTTCCCGATATTTGAAACCGCCTCTCTTAATTTGAAACAATTTCCGGGTAAAAATACACTATATCTAAGGAATGTATGAGGATAGTAGAGTTTCTCCCTTATATTAATATTATGATATACTGGAACTTGTCATTAGTTTGAAAATATTGTCTGAATTTAATATTATTGCGATAGATGGAAAATGCTTTCAGTACTTTTACAAATATTCCACCTAAAAAGCGATCAAACGAATTTTCACAACACGATATGTACGGTTGTTTTTCTCTAACGGACATGTCAAAACCAGATACATTTTGGCAACTGACAGGCATGTTACTTATCTGTAGAATATGCAGTGTGGTTGCTTGACTGACCTGGTTGCGCCTCCCAGATAGTAACTAGCTAAAGCATATGTATGTGTGTGTGTGTATGCGCGCGCGCGTGCGTGCGTGTCCCAAAAAGAAACACCGACAACCTTTAGTATGTTGCGCGGGATGGTAAACTGATAGGATTTCAAGATGGAATCCCTGTCCGGAAATGCACGGTTTGGGCGCTGGAGAGCCGCAAAATCTGAGAACGAACTGTTGTGACAATTTGTTCCGAATCGTTTTGGTATGTTAATGAGAAAGGTATGAAACCCTTTAGTTATCTGTGTACTGTGAATGCACGACCTGAGCATACCTACTGTCTAACAGGACCTACGAATTTCACATTTATTAGAGATGTTTCATCTACCCTTGTGGATGTGGTGCCACTAAATATTCGGCAGGTAGTGTGACTGCAACACGACGGAGCTCCAGAACACTTTGATATAAATGTGCGGAATCACCTCAAGTGGCATATACAAATCGATGGATTGGCAGAGGTGGACTAGTTCCATGGCCAGCACGGTCACCAGATCTTAAGCCTCTCGACTATTTTCTGTGGGATTGTGTGAAGAGTGTGGGGCATGGCACTCCTGATATGTTTTACATTTTAAGATCAAAATTCGTGCACATTGAGCAAGATATCGTTGGCATTTCTTGAAACTTAAATTTTAATATTAGGTTGAACTTCTTTGCGGCAGCATTTATTCATTTACTGTAGGTGCATGACAGTGTCTGTCAGTGGGGCTCAAGTTGGAAATTGATGAGTTTAACATTAAAAACGGCTCACATGTTTACAGTATGCTGGCTGCAACTTTATGAAGTTTTTAGAAGCGAGTAGGATTAAAGATGTTGTAAATCTTTAATTATGTCTCTTTCTTAATATTCTTCTTTTATTCGCATATCGATTCAAAATCAATTTATACCACGTGTAAGTCTTTCATACTTTGGCTAGTCACTCACAAGAAATAATTACAAGTTTTACTTTATGTTTAGTGAAAGCATTATTGTATTCCGCTCAGAAATTGGATAACGAGATTTCACCGGAAACAGACATTTTGAGGCGCCCTAAATAAAACGTTTGCGAAAACGGTATGTGTGCGCGTGCACGTTTGATTGTGTATGTGTCTGTGAACAGGATAACTCAAAAGTGAAAAGTCTGTTAAATACCAAACATGGTGTTTTAAGTTCAGCGCTTTCCAAGCGTAAAACCCCATGGCACAAGAGCCCACCCGAACCAAGGGCTACCGCCCGACCACTGGGTCCCCCTCTGCCCGTCACAGCGTTATGAGGGCTGCAGTACTAGAGGTGGGATACGGTCAGCGCCCAGGTCCCTCCCGGATGGTTATGCGGTCTTCTCCACCAGGGACCGCCAATTTTCAATCAAGTAGCTCCTCAATTGGTCCCTCAGGGAACTAACGAGGCTGAGTGCACCCCGGACCAGGTCTCACAACGAGAGAAAATCCTCACGCCGGTTCAGGGAATCAAACCCGAGTCCCTGATGGGTAAGCAGCAGTGCTACTGCCACGGTAAGCAGACACCAAATAAGTTTAAAAGAGTTTAAAAGAGGTCTTAGAGGTATAAGAGCTTCAGTTTGGACTATTTGTATTGTGGCAACCATTGCGTGGCTTGAGGTCTACATGGGCCGGCATTCTTCTTCTTCTTCTTCTTCTTCTTCTTCTTCTTCTTCTTCTTCTTCTTCTTCTTCTTCTTCTTCTTCTTCTTTCTTCTTCTTCTTCTTCTTCTTCTTCTTCTTCTTCTTCTTATTATTATTATTATTATTATTATTATTATTATTATTATTATTATTATTATTATTATTATTATTATTATTATTATTATTATTATTATTATTATTATTATTATTATTACTATTATTATTATTATTATTATTATTATTATTATTATTATTATTATTATTATTATTATTATTATTATTATTATTATTATTATTATTATTATTATTATTATTATTATTATTATTACTATTATTATTATTATTATTATTATTATTATTATTATTATTATTATTATTATCATCATTATTATTATTTGTAACGTGTCAGAAGAATAAGAATATAACATTTCTAGTAAAGAAATACTTCGATAATTGTGCTACTGTCGAAATTTCGACATCACTGACCAAAAATTATAATTATTTTGCACCTCTTAATTTTTAAGCCGGGCCTGGTCAGCAGCCAACAAACATTTTTCAAATTAGGCAGAAACCCGGCCGGAGCTTAGGTCCGAGGTCTTGACCCAGGCTCGTTAGACCTCTAGTAGGCACACCAATTTTGTGCACGTTTGTACAAGTATTTAATATCAAAACGTGATGGTTTAAGTCTTTTGTAACCCACTTTAAATGTTTGAACATTAGTGACATACACAAATTTTCGTCATATAAACAAAGAATACGACGGGACACTTTCGTAAGATGCAGCTGGAGCCATCATAAATAATCACCCTTCCTACTTTTATACATTGGCTTAGGTCTATGGATGGCTTCATGGATGTAGTCGTTGGTTCATCTGGGTCATTAGGCCAACGGCGTAAGTACCGGGAATTCATGCACGTGTATTTGGCGGGAAGTTGGTGATTAGCTGCATTTTGCCGTTAATGCATTAGCATTGACTCTGGGATTTTGGTTTATTACGCAGATAACAAAGCTGTGCTTGGACTTTTCATCGAGAGCTTACCTCGTACATATAACTTCCTGCTGGTACTACAGTGGTCAGTTCTCCGCGATTTTTCTTGTAGTTTGCTGAATTTGGTGCTCTTCAAAACCATTTGTGCTTGTGATCAATTTTGGAATTTGACAGCAGACACACCCTTTGAATATAGAAACAAAGACAGTTTTATAACACTATTTTATAAACTTATATATACTCTGTTCATCAAGAGATTAGAGGAGATATAAACAAAGCACCGGTTTGTATCACTCCGCGGCCACGTGCTTTCACAATGACGCAACACGGTTACCTACCGCTACGCGTAGGGGAGTGAGTGAGTGATTAGGGTTTAAGGGCCCGTCGACAGCTAGGTCATTAGAGCACCGCTACGCGTAGGTATGATGTGCATTTTACACTACTAAAAGGATATATTTACTTGATCCAAATAGCATATAGCACATGGAAATTAACTGCTACTTACGTCTTCTCTGTCCACAATAACACTTTTTCATTTCCTGCTCACAATCTCGAAACCAATCTCCAGAAGCAGCTTGTGGGGGACGTTCGTTTTAAATCTGGAAGATCGGGATCAGAATTAACTGCCAACAGCACTTTGTTTAAGGTGGAGGTTCATTGTTAACAAAGAACTGGTGAACCTTTCGACGGATTGCAGATCTCACACTCACAAATTCGTCGCAAACTACATCCACCATTTATCTGGCATGTGGTCGCTTTTACCGGTATCTTCACCAACTGAGAATTTTCTTTGCGTGTGCTGTAAATACTTGCAACTGACACACCGGTGAACTCGGATGTTCATTTCATCACGTCTTCGATAGCAAGTTAGGGATATTTCTCGCAGAACTTGTTAAATACGTTCAATATTGTTGTCTTTTCACCACTTTAAAACGGCTTTCCGCGCTTATGTTTTACAACACTGACTTGTTCCGCCATGTTACTTTCATACTGAATAATGCGCGCGCAGAATGAATTAGGCTGGTTCACTTAACTGCGTATTCTTACACTTTAACTATGCTTAGTACACTTAGTTCATGCTTTAGCAAACATTAGGTGACATTTCAGACATCAGTAACAGTATTTCTTCAAGGGACTATTTAATCGGCGTAATCGTCAAGAGGGCGCGCTGTGGTCAAAACGCACGTGGCTTTGTTTACGTCTCCTCTAATCTCTAGATGAACAGAGTATATGTACACGGTGTGTCGGGGAATAGAGACTCTTACGCTATCTGTTGGTGTTGTGTTAAGACTATAGTTTGTGCTGCCATCTGCAGCGCACATATAACACCATTTCAGTAACCAGTTTTTTTGGTAACCTAGGAAACAAAGTAATGTAAATGGTAGTTCTGATAATAAATGTGTGTGAGTGGAAATTTTACTGCGTCGGTTTCTTTATTTAATATTGTAGCAATTATTGTGTAGCAACATTTTGGTGCCGAAACCCGGGAACACCGGATATAATCGTCAAAACCTGCGCATAACTACGGGAGATCGCAATAACTCCAGAGAAGAACTGCGTTTCCTACACTAAAGGAGATCGTACCATATACACGTTAGAATCACAAGAGTTGAGTTTCCTATACTACAGAAAGCAAAACCACCAATTCGCCATGACAGAAGCAGTAGCTGCCAACTTGGGAAAACTGCTGTGGAAACGGACGACTTTGCGATCGAACGCGACGCGTTTCGTCAGCCAAATAAACACACGTTCGATGGTTCTACGGCAGCAGAAGAAGTGGAACACTTCCAGGAAAACGTACGGGAAACATTGGAAGAGTTGGTCAGACTCAACGATACAATTCAAGACTTTCTGGATGACCCTGAGTACGAAGCCGTCACAGAAGCTTGTGAGGAATACACTGAAAATGCAAACGGGGCCTCCGAAAGGCGAAATGCCTTCTGGGGACAGAATAGCTACGCAGATGTTCAACAACACGTTTGTATGGGGATAAAGTTCCCTACTATGAAAATGCACCCATTCTAAGGGGCACATAGGAACTTGCCCTCAATTTTGGGAGCAGTTCACAGCTTCCGTAGACGAAAATCCGATGGTGTCAATTATGAACAAGCATGTATTCCTCCGTGGTTATCTTGATGGGGAACCTAAGGACTTGGTCGATGGCATTGCTATTACAGCTGACACATATGAGCAGACTAAGCAAATTTTGAAATCCAAATATGGGGATAAGAACAGAAGTATCCAAAGTCACCTGGATGTCTTGGAGAATCTTAGCACTTCGACTTCCGGCAGTCCAGAGGTGTTCAAGTCCATCTACATTGAGTGCCATAAGCGTATCCCAGCACTACGAGTACTAGGAGAAAATGTGGGCTCTTATGGGAGAGTGCTTGCACCCAAAATTCTTTGAGCCTTTCCTAAAGAAATTTGCAAAAATTGGCTTGTGCATGCCCAAATGCAAAAGTTTGAAGAAGGGAACCTCACACTCCTTATGGAGTTCCTAAATGAAGAGGTGGAAGGAGCTATCAACAAACGCAAAATTCGTGGAGGAGGAGGATGTGGTTTAAGGGCGCTCATCTTCGAGGTTATCCGCGCCCTTAAAAGATTCATGGCAATATCCATATATAAATTTGAATCAAAAATAGAATTACCAGCAACAAAGAAAATATACACATAAGGTAAAACACAGTGGCAACAGCCAGATATATAACAAGGTAATAAATATGTCAAAAAGCATAAAAAGAAATATCTAAAGTTTTAAATCCTCAAATTGACATTACAGTCCGCTAAAATCTTAAAAACTCTATCAACCGCTGTTTTGTCGTCCGCTGAGACGTCTGCAAGTCTGGCAGATAGCTGCAGAGAATCTAGAAGGTGTGGTAGAGAGGAACATTCTAGCAGTACGTGTCGGACTGACAAAAGGTTGTCACACAGCGGACATAGAGGAGCAAGATCCCTTTTAAATAGGTAACCATGCGAAAAATTGCAGTGCCCTATCCTTAACCGAGGCAAACTAACCTCCTCGAGGCGAGATATGCGACAGGAAGTTACCCAAGTTATCGGAAGTTCTTTCACTTCTCTAAGCTTATTACCGCGGAGAGCTGACCACTCTTCGTACTAGGACGACGGCACCGCTCTCCGAACTTAAAGCCTAAAGTCTTCCGAAGTAACACGTGAGTTGGTAAGTAACACTGGGTTCTGTAGTTGCCGTCTTTGCTGCCAAATTCGCCATTTCATTCCCCGGCAAACCTACGTGACCAGAAATCAATGCACACACCATGCTAAAACCAGAAGCGCGTAGAACATGGAGGGCAGCCTGGATACGGTGCACAATAGGATGGAGGCTATACAGCTCACGAAGGCTCTGAAGGGCACCAAGGGAATCGCTCAAAATCAGGCAGTCACCGAATTCACGACGGTGCACATGCAAAACGGCTCGGCAAATTGCCTAAAGCTCTGCAGTAAAAATGGAAGTGCTATTTGGAAAACCGAATGTATGTGGTTCGGTTCCATAAGCATAAGCACATGCATCACCGATTGTGCTCTTTGACCCATCGGTGAAAATACATTGGCGGCCAGTGTAGTCAAACAAAAACTGTAAACAGCACGTGCGGGTACTTGAAATGGATTTCGTGGACTTCTGGTGTACGCTCATTCCAAGACCTACATGGGGCGTGCCAGATAGCCAAGGGGGGTAAAGCTTCTCGCCCTTGGCGAACATCCTAGTCAGTTCCATTTCAAGCCTCGCTAGAAGCTCCTGGAAACGAAACCCCGCAGGCTTGGGACTAAGGGTGCTATTCCTATATCGTTCCCTTAGCGTGGTGGTGAAAAAAGAAGCGAACGTTGGGTGCTTAGGCATACATCCAAGAGCACAACCATTATTTACCAAGAGAATCTCACGCCGATATTGCAGAGGAGGTTCCCCGGAATCGGCGTAAAGGCTCACCACTGGACATGTTGGAAAAGCTCCTATTTCCATGCGGATGCCCCTATTGTGGACCGCGTCTAATCTACTCTACTTTATTCGTGCTGACGAATAAACAATACACCCATAGTCTAGTTTGGATCGGATCAGGCGTGATACTTTCGCAACAAAATTGTCCGATCCGCTCCCCACGATTTGCCACTTAGTACTCGCATGATATTTAGGGAACGGTCACATCGTACTCTTATTTATGCAATATGCGACGACCAACTAAGCTTTCTGTCCAAGATCAACCTCAGGAAGCGCGTCTCATCTGCGAAGGGAAGTAAATCTGTACTGAAACGGAGCGAAGGTAGTAACCGTCTCCTACGGTGCCAGAAATTAACGCAGATTGACTTCTCAGTTGAGAAACGGAAGCCGTTTTTTGAGCTCTATTCTCTAAGGCTGCCCTAACGTTGCTGCAGGCGCCGTTGTAAGATCACCGTTGCCTGAGGAGTGTAATAGACAGCGAAGTCGTCTACGGATAGGTATGACGAAACTCCAGGTGGAACACATTTCCAGATGAAGTTAATTGCTATAGAAAAGAGCGTCACACATAGTACCAAACCCTGAGGTACTCCCTCCTCCTGAACAAAAGAATTAGAAAAAACCGAGCCGACCCTTACTCGGAAAAAGCGGTCCGTCATAAACTCCTTGAATGAACAGCGGTAGGCGTCCACGTATGTTCCAGGTATACAGGAAACGTAGAATCCCTGCTCGCCGGCACGTATAAACCTTCCCAAGGTCGAAAAATATGCCAACGGTTTGACAGTTCTTCATAAATCCGTCCATCATCCGTGTCGATATTGACACAAGATGGTCAACAGTTTAACGGTGTCGTCGAAAACCACACTGGATGTTAGTAGGTTACAACTTTCTAACTACCATACCAATCGTCCATTGATCATGCCTTGCAAACGCAACTAGTGAGGGAAATAGGACGATAGATGGAGGGCAGATGACGGTCCTTTCCAGCCTTCAAGATGCGAATAACTGTGCCTCCCGTAAATTATCTGGGAGTATACTCTCAACCTAAACACGATTATAGACCTCGAGTAGGAATGCCTTACCTTCAGGAGAGAGTTGTTGTAGCATTTGTACATGAATGCCGTCCGGTCCTGGTGCTCATAATCGCGAAGATTTAAGAGAATGTTCTAGCTCCACCATGGTGCAAAGGCGATTGTAATCTTCTACGTTTCTAGAACGAAACACGAAACCTTGAGATTCCACCTGAGTTTTAATTGGAAGGAACTCAGGGGAGTAGTTTTCCAAGCTAGACACTTGAGCAAAAGCACTGCCAAACGTGTTGGCCACTTCATATGAATCAACAACAGCTCCTGTGGCTCTTTTCAGTCCCGCAATTGATATACGGGTCGATCGACCTGCAACACGCCTTAACCTATCCCACACAACCGAGGAGGGTGTATGTTGGTTAAACGAAGCTACAAGTTTGCTCCGTGGTGACTTTTTGCTATCCTTAATGATTTTTCTGGACATGGCGCGCATTTTCTTGTATTGGATTAGGTTATCCTACGTAGGGTGACGTTGGAAAACCCTAAGAGCACGCCTTCGAGCACGAATGGTATTCCAACATTCTTCCGTCCACCAGGGAACACGAATTGATTGTTCAGTAGCAGAGAGAATCGTCTCCGTGAGATGCTGCGCCAAATCATTCACTGACAGCTTACAGCCAACCGGGTGTAAAGGTTCCAGTTGGCATGGTCTACACACCATCTGGGCATACGTGTACAACATGTATCTTGTGTTAAGAGACTGATAAGACATGGAAAGTGGCCACTGGAGCGTAAATAAGAGATGGCGTTCCATTGTAAGGAAACTGCTAACTGAGGTGAACACACAGCAAGATCAAGGTCTGAAAAGCTATTGAAAGAGTCAGGAAGAAATGCAGGCTCTCCAGTGTTGAGGAGAGCTAGGTTGTAACTGTCCAAGAAATCGGCAATGAGTGTACCGCTCGCACAAGCGCGACTTGAACCCCAAAGTGGGTGTCACGCATTGAAGTCTCCCACCTACAGAAACGGTGCTGGTATCTGGGAAGCTAGATATTCTAAATCAATGTGCGAGAAGTCATGGGACGGTGGAAATATAAGGTACAAATGGTGATCTGGATGTTTGGCAGTAAAATCCTTAGAGCAACTGAGAGTGTAATGGTACAGACTGTGTATATACGTCATCTCTGATGACTATCACAGCGCCGCCATGTGCCGGAATACCCTCTTCTGATGTGACATCACACCGTACTGGGGTGTATCGCCTTAGATGGAAAGCTTCTTGAGGACGCAGCTTAATCTCTTGCAAACATGCGAAAAAAGGTTTTTTTTTTCCTTGAGCAAAAGCTCAAGTTCTGATCGTTGTGTTCTAATACCACGTATGTTCCGTTGTAGGATAGCCATATTGAAATTTAATGGGACAGGTACTCCAAAATAACTCTGCATTACTTTGAAGTAGGTGGTTGTCGAACTAATTTAGCCCTTCGCTTATGTCTTGGGCTGATATTTTCTTTCCAACGCTTTTTCCTGTCTCTTTTCCACTGGGGTTCTCCTAGTGTGGACAGATTAATCTAGCTCCATGTCCTCTGCCGAGGACGTTCGTGTTCCCATAGCAAACTTGGGTTCGAGTGTCTCGAACCGGTTGGTAACGGGGACGATAAACGTTGGACTCTGTCAATAGCCAGGATCACATCAGCGTCGCCGGTGTGTCGGCATTTTGTCCCGCAGGAGTTCTTTTACATGCCAGTAAATCTACTGATATGGAACTGTCCATCACACTTAAGCACACTTTGAAACATCGGCCCGGGGGGGGGGGGCGCTGGCTAATAGAAGAATCTCTTAAAACTATAACAGGTAGCCAGCTTAGACGCAAAATGCGAGGAATTTGATAAACATCACAAGCCATCACGCGTAGAACATCACAAAAATGACGAAGCGTGAAACAAGAATGAGGACAAAGCCATACATGAAACGTAGCCATCATAAGAAGATGAACAGAAAAACTATTTACCAAAATCTTAAGGGAAAATAAATGAAATAAAGAATCAAAATGAAAGAAGAAGAACCGAGACTCAACATACTTAGGAAATGAAGTTGCAAAAAGAAAAGAAAAGAGAAACTGAAAAGAAAATGATTCATGTCTAAATGGATAACATGCAATATTGAATGAAAGAATTAATGAAAGAAATGGACAACCATCTCAGTGATGTAGCACAAAATGAAGAAAGAAAACAGAAAGAAGAAATGAAGAAGAACGTAGGTAATAACGAGTGCTGACATAATACAAGAAAGTACGCCATAGGAGCTGAGGTGAAATAAATTTTCAAGACAATAGAAGCGGACACAGAGCATTATAGAGCACATTGCATTGGAAAAGACTGGAAAGGAAGAGGGCTGATTCTAACTGAAAACAAACCATTTGAGAACAAATTAAAGATGGCGAGAAATAATCGCAAATTCTCAGGTCATGACTATTTTATAGGCGATGAGATAACAAAACAAGAGAAAGAAAGCAAGAGCTAAAAGGAAAACGTCTAGAAGAGAGAGCAAAAGAGAGAAGGGCAGCGAAGTAAAGAGAGAATATCAGAAACTGCAGATAAATGGAAAATGGAAAAACTATAAATATTTTCATTTAAAGTGAGCACAGAAGTTCTAGCTCAGCCCAGCCCAGCAAGATCTAAAACTATGAAAGTATTCGTTCCACCCCTTTAGAAAAACCCCAATCCCTGCACGACACAACCAACAAGTGAGTGAGTGAGTGAGTGAGTGAGTGAGTGAGTGAGTGAGTGAGTGAGTGAGTGAGTGAGTGAGTGAGAGAGTGAGTGAGTGAATGAGTGAGTGAGTAGGGTTTAAGGGCCCGTCGATAGCTAGGTCATTAGAGCCCCACAACCAACAAAGAAATTGAGAATAGCAACACTGAATTTAAGAACTATAGGTGTAGGAGAAAGACTGACAGAACTAGATCACATGAAAATAATATTACAGAAATTATTGAAGTAAGGAGACAAGCAAGCAGAACCCAGTGATTCACTTGGTATACTTTTAGCTACTTTTGCATATATACCAGGCCTGCGCGACTGGCGCGATGCCTTGAGCAATCTTCATTCTGTTACCCGTTAAACAATCAGTTATCAGTCAAGGTCGCGAGTAAACTGTGCTCTCTGAGTACTAGTTTACCAGCCCTGACATGCTGCACTGTTCGTTTTCTTTCAACCTCTCAGTACGCTGGAAACGTTTTCTGCAGAGTTCTTTCATAGAAATCATCGGACAATACATCTAATCAAAAACTTTTATTGGTATAAAATATATTTGTATCAGCTGGATAGTGTCGTTTGTTGAATTACGATTCATTCTGAATGAGTTTCATGAATATTTCACATACATTGTACTATCCGCCTTCCACTCTTTCTTTCTAATGCATAAAATATATAAACATGGTAGAAACAACAGCACTTAATGAAGTGGACTGGTTTGTCAATGACGAGTGTTTGCAGTATTTATTGCTCAATGTGAGAACGGGTATTAACGGTAAACTTACTTAAGGAACGTAGAATTTAAACCAAGAAATGAACGCCTTATTTAGGATATTATTTTGCTGCTAATGTGCCTTACATAAGGTATAACTTATATGTATGATATGATTGGAATCTTCTTTGCAGAAGGAACGCATTAAATCGAAAAACAATATTGCTTAGCTTGTCTTGTTGCTTTTATCTCTCTATAAAGAGAGATAACTGAAAGGGTCATTCTTTTCCCCCCGAGAAGCGAAATACTGTCGACAGTTTTTATAGGGAGGTCGCGAGGTCTGACACCATATAGTTCACGATCTGCCCCAAGTGCCACACTACTCACTTCCCGGCTTAGTCACGTGATCTGCCTCTCTTACTTGAATGCGTTCCTTGTTGTCTCATAGAGCTTTCTTCTAATATATGATATTTAGCCCGACAATAGTTGCGCCTTTAAAACATGCTAGATTTGTCGCGGCAATCTTAGATCGGTTTCTTAGAAAATTATAAGGCTTCAAAAGTAGGTAAAAACAGTAGGATTAGTAATTCATAAATCATTTGACATTACAGTCTTCAAGAGAGTGCTCATCAGCAATACAATACATACAAGAAAAATTGAAATTATTTAGTTAAACACTGACTTTGAGAATATTACCACTTTCATGTATCATCTTGGTCATCCATTGACTCCAGTTGAAGACACAACTCATTCTGTAATGCTGAAGACACAAGTGTGGCTTACGACTATAATAACTATATTGTGTAAGTTGCCGTCTTTTGCACGCTTTTATTTCTATTATATCTGTTGGTTTGGCGCCTCTGGATCTCTGGACTTTGTCTTGTATGTTATATATCTATTGTATACTGAACAATAGTATTTAGTATGCTGTCATTTATGAAAAGCCTCCAAGTATCACGTATATAATTTATATTTCTCGCATAACCTTCAACCACAGCGGGATGAAGCAATGGACTTTGAGGTTCATGTTTTCTAGTTGTTTTCATTGGAATTTTTCTTCACTTCCGGGAATGTACCAAATGGGAATTCCTTTTTTACTATGCCATATAACAATCACAAATACTTTTGTCATCAGAATTCTCTCCTGAACAGCTTTCAAAATCATAATCACCATCATCATCATCACCATCACCATCATCATCATCATCACCATCACCATCATCATCACTACCATCATCATCACCATCATCATCACCATCACCATCATCATCATCATCATACGCATCAGCATCATCCATTAAGGGCGCTGATGACCTAGAAGTTGAGCGCCCTTAAACCCACAAATCATCATTACCATCATCATCATCATCATCATCATCATCATCATCATCACCATCATCCCCATGTTCGCTCCACTCCTGGTGTATTGTTTGGTCATCTGGAACATCTGTGTTTGTGTCAGATTCTTCTTCACTGTGAACAGTATTGTGAGATGCATCTTTTTCTTTTAATATTCTTAGCACTTCCTTCAAATCATCCTCCTTGTTTGGGTTATATCTTCTTCTTGGCTACATTATAAACCTGAAAAATAACAAATTGCTCCATTTTAGTCGCGGCGATCTCAGGGATCTTTTTCGATTTGTATTACTAAAACAAAACAATCTAGAAATGTACAGGGTGGAAGTGAAATAATCCGCCAGACTAAAGGAGGTGAGAGAGTAAACTAGCAAAAAATTCCAGTAAGCTTTTTTCTAAAATTAAATGCACCGTTAACTAGATAATCGCGTTTGAAGTTGAGAGTGTGTGGCAACGGGGCGCAACCTGTTGATTCGGGTACTAAGGTTCTACCGGCATATCAATGAACTATTCTAATGGTCTATAAGGTCTATTTAAGTAATGTTAGCATGTATTGAATTCAGATGTTTTGTCGTGCTGCGCCAGACACCAGAAAATTCCGTGAATAAGTAAGGTTATGGCTGATTGCCCCGTACAATCTCTCAGATGTTACATTTCTGCATACTTACAAAGACTTTATTTGGTACGTAGAAAGGTCTGAAAATCTAGCCTGTCCTTTTTGAGTGACTTATGCCATGGCAAGATAACGACCTCACTTGGAATCCGATTCTTGTTTTAAACTCCGCGAAAAATTAACTTCCGACACCTGTTGCAGTATTACATCCATTAGGAAGTCACAAATACGATAGAAACATTAATAAAGGAACTTTTAATATGGTCTAGTGAGTCAGAAATACATAAATTCACTTGAAAGGAAACGAATACAACGCTAAGTCCATGTCTATTTACTGCGCAAGTACGCTGAGCAAACGCGAGTTGCTTTATTCACTTTACTTACTGAATAGTAGGGACCTAACACGATTTTCATGTTCAAAATATATAGTAAGGTATTTTGTTTCTAACACTTACACATGTGGTGAACACGTGCAGTTTTCATATCGTCTGTAAGACGTAAGTATGAAGCATGGTGCCGAGGCTGGCAGCTAATGGCTGGAGGTTAGGTTATACCTACATTGGATACTTAAGTGATGAATGTGCATTGGGTATTCCTAAGGTTATGCCACTCTTGCGTGAAATATCTCTTAAGTTATTAATACCGTTATTTCGTATTGAATTTAGCAATGTGGTACTAGTAATTGCTAAACCTTTAGGAAAGCATAATTCTTAATGTGAATTTACGCTCCACTTACGCTGCTATATATTTAAATAAAATCTATGTGCAGCTGTTTACACGTTTGGTCCGGTAAGTGTGCAATTCGCTGTAATATTTGATATACCTGATTTAAGTACTAATATGCTTTACAAAGGCACGTAACTACATCTAAAAATGAATTTATATACGGTCAATATGATGCAGAAGATTTTGGGAAGCACCTTCGCTTCCAACAATTACTCCAAGTTTTAAGAAGAATCTTATGAGCGCCAAAGGTCTCAAATTAGTGAAATTTGCAACAAGAAGTTTCTGACAAGATTCGGATGAGTATGTGTGAAAGATATTGCGCGTGAGTATGTGCGAAAGATATAAAAATATTTCAAGAAATGTAGGTAAACAAATTTGACACTGGTGCTTGCGCTCAGTGAATTCCACAGTCACGGACTAACCATTATTTACATGGTAGCTTTAGAAACAAAAATGGCCATACTTGCTAACATTTATTAGCAGTAACAAGTGTGCAATAACATTGGGATTCATTTGAAATAAGAGTTTAGAGCAAGTATTCAATACCTGTAGTTAGACTTCACATCTTTTGCGACTTTGACAAAAAAAGAAAAAAAAAACTGAAAAAAAACTGTGCTCGGTCTACACGAATATGCAAAGAAAATACATACAGCGGATGCGATGTTGCCAGTTCTAGCAGCCGTAAGTAAATAACTAATTGTGGGTTTCTTAAATTTAACTTACACAAAAACCGTTGAATCTATTGAAGTACACCAATGGAAAAGGTTGTCGTTTATTCAATTCTCTATGAATATAGCCATAGATCAAGAACCTTTAATCAATAATAATTCAGCCAGGTGATCATTCTTTTTTGATAAAAATATTGTTTTGTAGAAAACTATAAACTTTTCAGGCTTTTGTTATTAGACTTTATTGTTATTGACAATAAGAGAAATTTGCTGTTAAAGTCTGCCGGATTATTTCATTTCCATCCTGTATAATTGAATTCTTCCTATTTTACAAATGATAAAACATTGCAAGAGATTTAATGAGCAAAATATGACATACAAACTTACATCTTTAGTCGCGACGGTCCGTGTGATCAAAAAGGCTACTGCAACAAACGAAGTTAACAATAGGGACATATGACTCGCACTAATATGTTGTAACTGTAGAGCTAGGAGAATAGAGGGAAGATAAACGCAGTATTGCCAACGCTGACCCAGATAAATTTAAAATGTCCCTTCGCGATCTGTTAGACTATTGCAGAAGTTACTCTCTCTATTTTGGGAAGACGGCGTTCAAAACTTTTAGGGTTATGCTGATAGTGTTTTTGCTGTAAACATATGCCCTGCAGTCAACTTTGTAGGTGCTAAGATGTCATTGTAAATCACAGAGTGAGATAACTATTGGTTTTTGCCTCGGATTTTTAAGTTTTATAAAGGTGAGATTCTCTGATTTTAATTCCAGCCATTTATGTTGAAAGGTGTGTTGATGAATTAACTGTTATTTTACTTGAACGGGGCGTTATACTTCACGACCAGCCTACTTAATTACATGATACGTAGCAGTACATAGCATTCACACTGGTACTGGCACAGCGAGGTACTGGTTCCGGAAAGTGGCTCCTACGAATGGACAAAATAAAACTATATCGTTAAAATATGAGTAAGATATACATAAAAATTCAAACGCGACTTACGTCATTTAGAATTACTATAATGGATAAGGATAAAAAAGATTGATTTCAAATTGGCGGCATGCATAGCAATACGTAGTGTAGTAAGGAACATAGAGCATTCGACTAAAAGTTTGTATGAGGTTTGGAAAGCTAGTTACTTTTTCGGGATCACGGAGACACTTCGGAGGCCTTGTATGCATTTCTAGTATAATATATTGGTAAAGTGGGTAAGTTGGTCTTCTAACAACCAGTTCATTGGGAATTGGATCTAAGGAGATATCATTTAAGTGGGAAAAACCATTCGTTGTTCACGTCTCAATGAGACAGAGTTCCTCTTCCTAATTCACAGCTTATCAAGTGTGTATGTCACCAACTATATATTTTTGTTGTTCTGACGAGCTTCCAAGCCCATGAGGGATACATATTTGGTTTAAAAATAAACCCCTTGGAATATTTGGAATGTAAGTTTTAGATAGACTCTAAGGATGGAAAACAAAATTACAAAGTGGTACAACTGAGTAACGTAAGATGGCTGGAATGAAAAGGAGCAGTGAGGAGAATGCTAGAATAATGGGTATTGTTAAAAGTACATTTCAATATCGTTACTGCAAAGACATATAATGAAAGAGTATTCAATGACATGCATAAAAATCTGATGTGTTGCACTCACATGACTTTTTCTGCTCTTTTACTAACAATCCTTACAACTCCTATTCTTCTATCCTCTTCGTGTTAGTTGAGATAAACGTTTTTTTCAGAAACTATCTTATTGCTCGTTTTCTTGCACGTACAATGAGAATATGGGTATATAGCAGGCTTTCAGCGATAGTCAAATCTTTTAAAGGTCAAATTCCGTTCTCTTTGCACGCCTAACATATAAAAAATTAATAGCGATGTTCCATTTGACGGAAGTATAAAGTTCTCCAAAACTTATATAAACAACGAGGAATATCTCCGAAATGGTTCAGTCTACAAAAAATGTATTGGGACATAAAGTGTGTGTTTTAGCAAGATCTGCAGTTTTTGTGCAATAACATTTTGCGTATCTCTTACGGTTTACGAGTTATTTAAATGTCATCCAGAGTAAACAAGACTACATAGGCTATACCCAGAAAATTCAAAATATACGTTTCATTTGTCATAAAAATATCCTGAACATATGTCATTTTAATCATTTTCAAGAAAATAAAGTTTTGGAAAAGTTTTCCATGTGAAGGGTAGTTTAGGATGGAGCAATTTTCTTAAAAATCTTTTTGTCGCATCATTGAAAGACATTTAACTTAAATACCAACTTTGGTTTTAAACCAACTTTTCATTTTTGAGTTATGCTGTCCACAGCCTGACAGACACACACACACACTGACCTTTTTATAAAAAGTACTTTCTTTTTTGGATTCAGTGGGGCTTAAAGCATATATTTCCGGTGACATCTCGACATCAAATTTTTGGTTGAAAGACAATACTTCCTCTGCTTACGTAATGGAGACAGAAATATGTAATTAAACTCCACTGGCAAACAAAGTAGTGAAAAACTTAGCTTTAAACCTCTAGCATTAACAAGCGATAGGCCCTTTTATGTGTTCCATCTACCGCGTGTACATCGTTTGACGTTACTGGCGTGAGGCAAGCACAAGCAACAGCCGCTGTGTTTCAGTGCTAGCCGTTATACGCTAACAATACTAATTCACAGCAGATTGTTGTTCGAAACATACTTCTGAGCAAGCATTACACCAATTGGATTAGTATATAGATAACAGGAAAACTTAACTAAGGAAAACTTAACTGGAGCACAGGCCACTTCTGGAAGGAAGGACGGCAATGTGCAGTAGGGAGTACGTTTCCAACGTGGTAGCATACCTGTGGCGGCCTAGCTCCCAGTAGTCCTACTGTCTTGTCGCGACATAGCAATCACCGTCTCGCACTTCTGAAACAGGCAAAAGGAAATAAAATTCCTAGTCGAACGTCGCCTTTAATAAAATTCGTCCACGGACCCAGAGAAACATGGTTAGGATGCCGACCCGACGTGAATTGAATCTGGGTTTGAATGAAATTACATATACAAACGCTTATCTAATAAAGTAGATGGAAAAAATAAACTTCTGGAGGAACGGTTAGAGAATGTCTGGTAAATGTAACGTGTCAAAAGTTTCCAGGTAAATGTATTATTTAGTCCCAGTAATAAATTCGGTCCGAAAACCAGCCAAAGTGTTTTTATAAATTCTCATGCTACCTAAAATTCGTTAAGTTATGCTTTCTCTACCTTGTACAGCCATGGAACAAATCTTATGTGTTGTATTCCCATGACTTCCTGTACTCTTGTACTAACCATTATTACAAACTCTTATTCCTATATCTTCTTCATGTTAGTTGAGATAAACGTTTTCAAAAATGATCTTGTTTATTTTCTTGTAGGTACAGGGGGAATATGGGAATACAGGAAGCTTTCAGCGATGGTCAAATCCTTTAAAGCTTTGGGAGTATGTTCTCTATGTACAGCTAAGATATAAAAACATGCCTCACAATAACATATGCTTTGGCCCACTTAGCATAAATCTACATGACAATGGAAGGATGATTAATCACACTCCCCACCCCCACCCCTCCACCCACCCCACCCTCCCTCCCCCTTAACTGTCATGGGTAATTCTTTTGGACAGATGGGAATTCCAAAATGCATTGATGCTATTGTTACAGTCATTGACAGTTGACCTATTAATGGGTCCCTTTGTGAACTTGACATATTTATGTGACAGGTGTGATGTTCCCCATGTATCACTTGTCAAAAAACACATGGTTTCAGCGTGGATGATCCATGGAACCCAAACCTTGGGACTTCAGAATACATCCTGCAGTTCCTTTTCTACATGTATTACAATAGCATCAATGCATTTTGGCATTCCCACGTGTCCAAAAGAATTGTCCGTGTCACTTAGGGGGGAGGAAGGAGGACTGCGGGTGGAAGGGAAGGGGTGGGGGTGGGGAGGGTGATTAATTACCCTTCCATTGTCATGCAGATTTATGCTAAGTGGGCCAAAGCATATGTTATTACTCTACTCGTCACGATCTTCCATTTGACGAAAGTTAAAATTTTCCAAACCTCACACAATAACAAGGTATATCTTCCAAATGGTTCACTCAACAAAAAATTATTTACATATAAGGTGTGTGCTTTAGCAAGATCGGCGTTTTTTGTACATTAAGATTTGGTCTATCTCTTATGGTTTATCGGTTGTGCAAAAGTCATCCGGAGTAAGTAGGACTACATGGGCTATAGTCAAACAATTCCAGATATATATTTCATTTGCCATGAACATATCTGAAACATGTTTAGAGCCATTTTCAAGAATATAAAAATTTTCGAAAAATTTTCCATATAAAGGGTAGTTTAGGGTGGAGGAATTTTCTTGATATCTACGTGTTGTATCCTTGGAAGAGATTAAAGTTAAATACCAACCTTTTTAGTTTTGCTGTCCACAGACTGACAGACACACAGACAGACCGACACACACACACACACACACACACACACACACACACACACACACACACACACACACACACAAATAGACACACACGCACGCGCACGCGCGCGGACCTTTTTCTAAAAATGCTTTTTTTAGATTCAGAGGGCCTCAAAACGTATATTTCCGGTGAAATCTCGACATCGAATTCCTGAGTGGAATATAATTCTTCCTCTACTTACTACACGTAGTGGAGAAAGTAAAATGGCTTAAAGTATTTGTATCCCATGTTCCTAAAACCAAACTTGCCATAGTTTGTCTTGGAAATGTGTTATTTCAAGTATCTGATGTTGAAATTACTTAAGTTTGTGAACAAATATTTATTCTATTGTGATGGTGTAGAGATTTTGTAAAACCTACGTCTATGGAGGAATGAATCAGAAGTAGGGTATTGGCTACGCAGAAGTTATTGAAAATCTAACGTTTCCTCCTCTAAATGAAATAGATTTTGGAATCAAATTTATAATAGAATCCTTGAAATTAAGGCACAAAAAAGAAGTTCATTTCGTAAGCCTCTTAACAACGCTAGCAAAAGAATTAGCAAACATTTACCCCAAAATGTAAAAGTATTTGCAGGTCTAGGAAACTTTGCTCGTAGTACTTCTGTTAATTTGGTGAATCGAACAAAACTTCAAGGTTTATATTTGATTTAAAGTTTCTGCTACCTGAAAAATTGAGGTCAGAATGGAGAGATCTCGCTTTAGTAGCTGGCATTAGCTGTATCCACATAGAATAAACAAGATGCATTTTATCAACATAAGAAACAATGTGGTCAATTATACTCTGAATTTAGTTGCGCTTCCATTTGGACGCACTAGTTGAGCGTGCTTTTCCTATTTTGGAAACCATCAAAGTAAAATAAATAAATCGAATTCAGTTGGAAATATTACATTAAATTATGAGTTTTAAAGTTTTCTTAAACGTAAATGAGGTTTACCGCAAAACATCTTCACCGAGACTACCGTGCTAGGATTATTGAATTCCGGGAATACATATGCAGTGCTAAGGTCACACCGGTAATGCCTAATGAACCTGATTCATCCAATGCAAATATCAGATAAAGGTGCATGGGTGGAGGCATAGGAACTACTTGGTGATGATGGTGGATTGGCGCAATGGCATCAGTAAGACCAGTTTTTCTTAAAGTATTAGGGAATTAATGAACTTATTGACACAGTTTACAATTATTTGAAAACCTGACATCAAACAACACAGACACTAGGTATTAGCTAGCTTACGCGGCGTATTTAATCTGGAATTACCATTCAATTAACTTCTAGGCTTTGGATATTATGTCAGTGGCTTATAACGATTTACATTGCTGTTATTCTGATCCCCACACTCTACAATCTTTCAAATTCTGAAAATGATGTGTAGCCTGAAAGTAAGTTAACATCTCTGAAATAATTATTGGAACGTTTGAGTGAGTTTCATACTTATAACACTTACTTATCTCCTCGTACATAAGACGTACTAGGATTTACAGGTAAGATTTCTATTTGGTGGTATGAATGCCGGGGGAAACATGAAAACCCAAAGAAAACCTGTCCAGCACAAATTCTACATACGGTCTGAGGCTTCTCGGTGGAAGGTGAGTGGTCTAACCACTCTGGCATGGCATAGCTATAACACATTGAAATAAGTATACATGCTTTTCGTTATAATTACCTATGGGTACCGTATCTTGTGAGATATTTGGTGTACTTTCTATATGCATTGGCTTAAACCGCATTGTGTAGTGGGTACAATTGCTTCAAGTTGTGCTGCAAGATGAGCCAACGAACCTTTCAAAATAGTTTAATAAGAGGGACAGCAGACACATTGGCTAGTAGCCTTTTTTTAGAGGATTCTGGTTTTATTTCACCCACGGCTACTTCAGGGCTTACTTCACCCTCTTCTGCCATGGTTGCTTTTTGGATCACTTTATTGGACTCAGATATAATGGTAATGGATGCATATTTCCATCTCTCTGGGAAATAAACTGAACGAAGAATAGGACGAAAAGTGAATCTATTATCTATTTAAGTATACAATATGATTTGTAATGAAATACATGGCGTGTTACCGTGGGGCCTAGTTGATTATGCCAGTGGCACGGAGAAGATCTGTGGTTCAAGCCCCCGCGATGGCATTGAATTTGTCAGTGTTGTTCTACTTTTCTAATATTCTGTCTTAGTTAAAACGGTTAAAGAAATTGTTAAAATCTGAAAATTATATTTACATTATCTCTTTATTTGAAATTCATATCTCAACATTCTTCGTGTTACAAATCAGGTGAAACTTCACCATTATACAGCGTATCCATAAGAACTGATCTTCCATAAATAGTTTATCGTGTACATAAAATGATACGCAAGTGGTCTACTTATATATAACAATTCAATGTTCATTGATAAATCAAGAATAAAACGGCTTGAAGCAAGGTTCATGTTTGTTACTTTTAACATTGAGGATTTTCGTGTGTGAAACTCTATTAACAGACATTCCGTATTGGGAGAACAACTCGGTAAACATTTCGTATTTGAAAAGGGGATACGCGAGGACGAGTAAATAGATGTGGCATTTCAGTTGGAGCCGCTTGGTCTATGTATAGTCATGGAATGCTTTGTATGTGCTTTTTTACCCTTCTGGCGAAAGAGAGTGTGAAGGGGAAGATGGAATAGCTCCGTTCGATTTTTTGCACACGATCTCCTGCACTTGTCAGTGGTCGAGAAGGAAACGAAACCCCTTACCGTGTGTATGCATGCACCTTGTACTTGTGAGGGAAAAAATACATTTGATCTCGTTCGTGCTCAAACGTCGAAGCAGGTCAACGTTGACATGCTGCTCATGATGATGAGACTTGCCTTCGGGGTAGCACATCCATCTCTATCACCATAAGGTTTGAATCAAGTGCTGAAAAACCTTCTACACATGTTCCACCTTTTCTTGTATTTCTCCAATGCCTTATATACTACAGTAGGTTTAGTGGAATAGGAAAACCCAGATGAAATAGTAAATCGAATGCTTGCATGATTATTTTCTGATCTGCAGTCTCAAATTCAGGAGATCACTTAATGTAACTGATGAATAGACATTGCAAATGTGCTAACTACAAATTTACACCGACACTGTAGTAGTTTAGTATATTGTGCAGAATTCATTTAAAGTGAATAAATGAAATGAAATTGCAATTAATGAAATTTGTGATGAACAATACCAATAACTAGTATTCAGAGTGTATGTAAATAATTTTTGTTACTTAATATGTACATAATTATATAAAGCAAAATTTAATATCCCGATCTAGGTCCAAGAAGTGTATTTACAAAATTTTATTTCACCTAAACATACATATTTTGTATAAAAAAAGAAAGAGAAAAAAGAAGAAAAAGAAAGAAATACATAAAATAAAGATGTGTGAATAAATATTTATACATTCTTTCAGAAATGCTAATTTTAGAACTTTTCAGATATTTTACAAATAAATATTTTCTATAATTTCTCCACAAGTACATATATTTTAGCACTTTCGTCATTCTATTAACAACGTAAAACTTCGTCTCGTAAGTTATGAGAGTCATACTCGTAAGACTTCATTAGTTATGCTACCTGATATCTCCTGATTCAATTGAATGTTAAAGCCGGAGAACTGCCCCAAGATTAAGATTACATCATCAATATTTGTTAAACCTGGCTCAGAAATTGCTTAATTTACTGAGCTGAGTAGTGTTTGTATCCTGTCAGTTACAACCAGAGCACACAAAAACAGTTGGACATGTTAATTAGCAGTGTGAATTAAAAATGACATCAAAATGAAACCGAGTGTACAAGAACGTTTGCTGATGCACATACTACACTTTAAAAACACTTTTTCCACTGATGGGGAAAATACTATTTTGCCAGCCTTGTACAAAATCAGTTACTGCAGATCAACGTTCCCAGGTAGTGCAACATTTGTTGGGAATTAAGTACGTAAAAGCTGCATCCCGCAGTTTCTTATAGGAGAATCAGCACCATACTTTTCTTTTAACATAGCAAAGGGTTCTGAATTTTGCTCAGATTTGTTTAAAGCATTTATTTCATCTGGCACTCCCCTTTATAAGGTGACAATCCCGAGCTTAGAAAGCTTTTTAATAGATATACCAGGTGGCCCACTCCAGCCGGCCCTCGGATATGTAGAAAACCCTTCGTACATTAAAAGAGTTGCAGAAATAACAGGGGTAAATTCAGTCAGTGGCGTGTGTGAACCTTGTTCTGCTTGTAAGAGAGTGAGCAGCAGAGAAAATGCCCAGGCTCAACTGGCGTGTGCAGCTTGTGATAATAGAGAGGAACAGTCTTAGAATATTTTCCACTTCGCTTACAACACTTTACTTTCCAGAGAATAAACTCATTCCTGCATATGCTCCTATTATGTAACACTACGGATTACAGATTGTAAATTGCCGTAACAAAATCCATGCAAACATGAGGGCGCGTAATGCTTGTTTGGCATTTCTTTGTTTCGTATTGATGCTCACTAGGTGGGTCTGTGGTTGAAATCCCGACTGTAGCATTGCATTTTTCAGTTCCGATTCTACCTCTTAAACGGAAAATCTTTCATGTAAACTCTAGTTACAGTACAGGCATTTTCTTGGTATCGCATCATATCAATATCCTATATCCCATTTTCAGAGGAGTTTCTTTTCTTATTTTATTGTTTTCAACCTCCTTGTCAAATATTGAGCCTTATTTCAGAACAATTTAGGTCTAATTTTGGAGAGAAGCTTGGCTGTATTTCTTTGAAGAAAAACTGGATGCTGTCATAAAATAGCTTACTTGTGATGTTAAATAAGCACTCGGAAAAAGTTGCTGCGCAAATTGGTGCCCTGAGTAAGCTTTAAACGCTGGCGTACCGTGTGCAGGAGACAGTTTGCTGCAGAATATCCCTAGGCATGGAGATCTCAGAACGTATCTGCGCGACAGAGAGTAGGATTCAGGTCCTTTTATCTCTCAGGTGGAAACAAAGGACGGTTTTACATCTTTATTTGGTCTCCCTTCGTGAAATGCACCGTTCATCTATCTCAGGATGGTTTCTCTGAGAGCAAAATTAAGAGAGCTCTTTCCTAAATTAACAAGTAGTCAAAAGAACGAATTCCTGCCTCTTTTTTTCGCATTCTGAAGTTTTGACAGCTGACTGTGCAATTATGGACTTCAAAGTTGCAAGGATGCTGGACGATTTATCGCAGAATGAGAAGAGTTTTTCATCTCTTTTTGTGGAAGAAAAGAAATCCACTGAAACCGGAAAAGAGGACGATCAGAGAGGCAAATAATCTTTATGGGACTTTTGGTGGTAAGCAGCATGAACATGAATGGTACAAAAAGAAGAAAAATAGTGTAGTACCTAATCAGCTCAGAACTGGAGGTACTGGGTGACACATCATTTCCTTATTTACTTTTAACATGTCCTCACAATTTAGAGAATCCATAATCTTTGATCAGAGAAGCCATGCAGACATGAAGTTAAAATTATGTAAATTTATTTCACTCATTTTTATGTTAAAGGAATGTACCACTGAAATGTGGCCAAAATTGTCAAAAACGGACGCATTGCGCCTTCAAAAAAACGTAAATAAAAAAAGAACCTTCACATGTAATTTCATGAATATCTAGCTTTATATTACAACACAGTCTTGAATGTAAACTGTTTTACATTATTGGTGATTAGAAATCTTATTCTGCAGACTTTTTTCATCCTAAATGTTCCATACGAAGAAATGACTAATCCAGTTCTTTTGAAACGTTTCATGCACATTCCAAAAATTCAAATCAAAACTGTCATATTCATTCCTTGTGTTGGAAAGAATTTTTGTGTTATTGATTTTCAAGGGAAATTGTCCTGTAAGAATAAAAGTGCAATTATAATGTTATACAAATTTATTTACTCTGGCTTAATACTAGTACAACCGAATTATGGCATTTTGTGCACTGTGAGCATGTAAATGATCTTGGATACCTTAATACAAGAAGAACCCATTAACATATATGTGCTAAAAATTTGATTTGAACAGCAAATTACACCTGAGAACACATTCCCTTGGAAACTAAAACATGTTTATAATCGGAATTAAAACATTTACTTGTTCATATAAGACAGAACTGAGATTGGATTTCCATCCAAATTCATAAAAAACTTGAAATAGAGATTTTAAGCTTATATTTCGTTATCATTGCAAGCGATAGAATTAAGGTTTTTCTATTTCTAAGTAAAAGCTCACAACTATTAATACATTGCCTTTAAATTTGTCGCTATTGGCAGGAATCCACATCATTGTTACTTGAGACACTATTACCTCATGATGAAGATTTAGAGGACGAAAAAAGTATAACAAGAATATAAATGAGAATTAGATATAATGACAAAAATATTATTTAGGCCTTTGCCCAGACAAAAGTTAAACCAAGGTGTTCTGCTTTCAGAGCAATAATTGTTAATTAGCATTTCTCTGGTTGCCATTATAATGTCTATAAAGTTTTCGAGTTTTTGGCCATACTAAACTCCATAGCCATTATCAGGAAATTGATAATTAATAAGCAATTGGCCATGGAGTTTAGTATGGTTGAAAACTGAAACAATTTTATGGACATTACACGACTGGTACCCCGAGGAGTGCTAATTGATAAAAGTTAAAATTATATTTAAAAAGTTAAAAGCCAAGAAAGCGGCGAGATTAGTCCAAATCGTGAATCAGGTTTTATATAATTTAAAAGAGGAAATCATAGCCTTTTTCATACCACTTATTTAAGTATTATTCATGGCAAGGTAAATTTTTTGATATATATGTAAAGGTGCAGGAACGGTGGTGCTCAGGAATGAAATGGATGTGGATCCTTAGCAACCCAAATCATATCGACAATTTGTTTTATAAATACGATGAGAAACACTCCTCAACAATTACTATGTAGAAGAATTCAAGAATATAGAAGCATAATCGGTAAGAACAACAAACAATTTGGATATAGGGAATTAAGTTTTGACTACAATTTGAAGAAATGAGAAAAGTAATATAATTGGAGTTTTTATTGATATTTCCGGTGCAGTTGATAATATAATATGGTGCCCACATTTTTTTCTGGAAGCCTAAATTACATTTAGTAGCCACTGAATACCTTAATAAAGGGACCATTATTAATTAATTAACAGATTGTCAAGAAAATAAAATACACATAAGATAAAAACTGAGTAGTTAAGCTTATCAACACGTACAGTGTCAGAGGGCGAATATGCTGGCCACCACTGGGTACCAGCAATACACTGTAGATAGGTGTATATTGCGGATATAATGTGGCTGGATAACAGTTAATTTGTTTGTTGCTTTCCAGCAACATTAGTTTATGCAGAAATTCGTCTTTAAATCTTCTCTTAGTTGCACCCTTACTTCTAAATTTGTGAATCCTATCTAAGGCATAAGTTTTTCTTTTATATATTTTATTTTAATAGGTATTGTAGTTGTTATGGCTTTTATGTTACAAATCAGTGTACACGACATGTAAAAGTTTTTGTTTTCATTAAAACAAATGTTAAAGAGTGCGTGCATATCCCGGTGTAGTAAACTAGGTCATTTTTTTTATTTATTTGTCAACAGGAATATAATACTATATAGAAACTGAATAAGAATGCATAAGCATTTATTTACGCTATCCTGCAAAACAACAATAAAACAAACGATTCTATGTGGTGATGAGGATAATGCTAATTACGCATGTTTCTGAACATATAGAACTCGACAAACTTTAGTTTCAAATATAAGTTGAGTTTGTTAGAAATAATAAGGGCATTTGTTGTCGGCATTGTGAGGGAAAGGTGAACGCTGTATTTGGAACAACAGCCCTGCAAGGTCTCCATTCCAGAAAAAGCAGGCAAGGCAGAGCTTTGGAAATGTAGGACACGTGCTTTACATTGCAAATTCAGAAATTCGAAGCCTGCACATAATTGACGAATTTTTCAATCGTCACCCACTGACGAAGTGTTTATTTAAGCTAAGATGATTCGGTTCTCGGGCTCGTTTCATGCTTTGATGCTATGAGAGAGCTGCGTCATAACTTTCCCCGATTCCAGCGGGACATCTCACCAAACAAAAGCTTTTTAAATTGTTAATTTAGTTTCAAATAATAAATAAATGCTGTTTCTTTCACAGAAACCTTTGTTCTGCCACGGGGGTAATATCTTAATGTCCGTATGCAGACTACTTCGCTTAAGTTGGTAATGCGATTTTGAATTAGGAAATAAGGGAAACCGACCCCCTTTCATAAAAAAGTGTAAAAGTCAAGATAAAGTTGAGTATGTATGTGCATTAAATTACTTTTATTTGTCCTGATTGTATTGTTCCAAGGTATACACATTTTATTCCCAAAATGTTAGTTAATATATGTCTGCGATAGAACCACTTTTGTTTCTACATTTGCATTAAAATTATCTGCGTTGTATTTTACAAATGTAGTTAGTTCTCCGAAAACGAATTCCGGTTTGAAAGTTCTCATTCTACCCTTTGGTAACAATAGACAACATACTTGAGTTTACTCTTCATAGAGATTTAAAACAATTTCAGACTTTGATTTCCTTGATTATCTCAAGTTATATAGCAGATTAGTTAGATAAAGCATTTGTAGTACCTATTGACTTTGAGATGAAAAAAGGTATATACTTCATTTGCTTGCATGTTGAAACACGCCCTTGTCAGAATATCCAGTGTATGATGTTTATTGTATAATTTATGTGTAGTTGAAACCGTACGCAGAACAAACATGGAAATTGGTCTAAACCAAAATAACATCTCAGCATATCAGATTAAATTCGAGTTCTTCCCTGCGGTAGCGGACGTTGAATGCCTCACAACAGAAGGTATTCTGTGTATTGTAGTGATGAAATCCCCTACCACCGATGGTTCTATTTGGATACATTTGAACATATTTCAGCTACCAAGGTACCATCAGTATGTCCTTAACCCTGGTGAGTGCATTGAAAACATTTTAACCAGAAAGAAGCGCGTTTATATAATATTCGTTGAAATGCTCTCCGACATCGATCCTAACAGTCAAATTTTCAAATTTGATCCTTCTTTTGTTTTGACTTGTATTTTCTCCCTAGCTCTGTGTATGCGGGTTACTGAGAATATACAAGGTTGTATTGAGTTGTTTAAATTACTATTATTTCTTTTCGGTTAGATTTTCTCTACAAATGGCGACGAGGAGCCCAAATGTGACAACGTGGAAGTCAGATGCATTAACGAGAAATAATCACGTTCTTCAATTGCATCTTAGAATAGTATTGTCTCAGCATTTGTATTATATAAAATATAATATGAAGTGCTATATTTTGTATAATAAAATAACACAGTGTATAGACCCTATGTATTGTGTTTATAATGTTCTCAGACTTCTAACCTAACTCTTAAGTATCTTTTGTAATAGTTTTAAATGCATCCTAAGAAACTCAAGTCCACTGGGCGAGTGCGTAGTTGTAGGGATAAATCGTCAAACCATGGACAACGCCTAGTATTTCAGTTAGTAGTAAGTATAGATGAATATACGTGAAAAACCCTTATTCAGAATAGTGCTTGGTTTCAACCATTTAACTGATAATTCTTGTTTCAATTTCATCCTGTATGTCTTATTAAGGAAATATTTATTTTGCTTAATCACATTTTTCCAAAATAAGCTTCACATTTTTCGTGGTCGAAAAGGCACTTTCAGAGCTTTGGCATTACGAAATGTGGATACCCTGAAATCAATATGACATCAGCACCTAGTTCGTTAATTCTGTGTGCAGTTCGTCCGTGAAAATTGGACATGCCCACATATCAAATATAAATTTTGATGATATAAAATAAGATTGGAAACTCTTCCACTGTAACTCTTTTTTCACGTGATTCTTTCAGCATCTGAAGCACAAAAAGTAAGATTTGCTAGCGCACGGCATTGCCTGTAGGTTATATGTATTTTAGTTTGACACGTCTTCTTTATATCCTCTTTCTTGCACTGCTTGAGCATGATAGAGATGGTCAGGCCCTTCTCTGATAAAGGTCATTTTCTCGTGCACCGTTAGCCCTGATATGACAGTCCTCGGCCTTAAGAGGGTTTTCTTCCTTTACATCATTTTCTGTAAGCGTTTTCCTAAAACATGCAGTTTTTCTTACCTTCTTTCCTTCAAAAACCTCGAGCTGAAAATTTGATTTTGATCGTCACCCATCCAACGCAGGCCTCTAGCATGAATGCAATTTTGCCTGATGCCGAAGGGGCAGAAGAAAAGAAATGGGGAGCTAGATAACAGCGTACGAGGGGTAAGGATGAGAAAGGTGATATACCAGCTGTCTAGTGCCCTAGATACTACCCGTACAAATATGAATACCAACACCAACACATATTGAAACTAGTTCTTCTTCCTTTTCTCAAACAAGAGTTGAAATACAAAGTTTACACTTTATGTAGTCTGTATTTGTACAGCGCTTCTCCTCCTCCTCCTCCTGCTCCTTCTCCTCCTCCTGACATATAGGTATGTCTGCTAAAATATGTAACACAGAGCGTTCATAGGTCTTAAGGTTTTCTTTTTCGTTTCAGTTTTAGTGAAGTCTGTCTTTTTATATGATGTTCGTCATTCCAAAACCAGCTTTGTTCTTTTTCCTGACATGCACTCCATTGCAAGCTGTAAACACTTCAACGCGGATAAAAGCTTATTGTGTCATTGAATATAGCTCAATTGCCATTTTTTTCGAATACTTTTCACAATTTTAGTCTACAAATCAAGGGTGTGGTTTAGATTCCATGCCGCATTACATTTTCATACAATCTCGAAAATAATGAGCTATTTATTTTTTCATCTTCTGCAGTTGATGTTAAATGGATATATTTGGAAAGGTACAATGAGTGTTATTATGTAAATCTTTCCAAATTATGGCAACTAAGCTTTTTAACATACGATTAAGATACAGAAACAAAATATATATGTTTGATAACAATAACTGCTATTAGTTACATTGTAACAATTTTATTGGTTCCTAGAGGTTAAATTGGCATAGAATGTGAAACTACAATTGACAAAATATATATGGTTCAAAAAACATGACCATTAACAGCAACCGATAAAAAGAGTATTGGGATAGTAAAAGTTAAAGACTTTTGATACCGATGATAGTTTACAGTCTTATAAATCATGAAAGAAGCGAAGATAACAGACAGGATCTTAAGATTAATGGTGTATTAGAAACAATAAAATACTGGGTTGATAATTGGCGCAGACAGGTAAACATAATGAAACCAATTAGAATGGTTAAAACACTAAATTAATATAAACATGTGTCTGTTATTTTCCACCGATGTATTGAACGTTGGAGGGAAATTTCGAGTTCTTAGGTTTCCGTTTCTCGCGAAGATCGCCCGTTCTCTTGAACCTTGGACGTCTAAAGAGGGGTGGATTATTTCTGTTCGGACGCCGGGGCAGCTAAGGTCTTTCAGTTGTCTTATATGTGAATGTGAATAATCGTTTTACAACATGCTCCCTTCCTCTTGAGTCCTGTCAGGCAGAGTTGCAACATCTTAACATGAGCATTTGAAGCTAATAAAAGAGAAAATAACTGCAATTCATAATTTTGGCAACTGAGACTCCACTCGAAGTCAACATCACTTCCTTATAATCAGGGTTGCTATTGGTCTTCAAGGACATGGATAGAGGTTTCCCTTTCCTGAAGCCTGGAGATGGATTTATGACAGTCATTAGTTGTGGGAAGCACACATTTCCTTTGAGCAGCAACTGCACACGCGTTGAGTAAACAAACTCTACGGGTATGTGATTTGTGGTGGAGATTGAAACTATCAACATTTATGGGCTCCTGTCGAACATTCTCGTTATGTTATGTTAATATTCCAGTACAGAATTTTGCAACTTTGGATGCTCTCTTTTAGCTTAGAGCTATAAATTATTTAATAGGACTTATATAATGTGCAAGTCTACTTTCGAATTTGCCACATATATAAAATGTATGTGTTGGGCAATTCAGATAAGATAGTCAGTTTTGAGAGTGCAATTCATTATGCAGTGAGGAGGTCATGGCAAATACCGTTTACTTTTGCTGCTATAGGACTGAAGACTTTTGTTAAATATCAAGTAAACTATTTCGAATTACTTCAGGATTTTGAATTTGAAAAAGAACAGTGAAAATTGTTAAGCAAGCTTAATAATTTGGAACTTTTTCTTCACCAATATAAATTTGTAGCGCGCTTCACATTATAAATTGTATTTTGATGTATTTTATGAAGATTGTTGCATAACTCGGTGCGTCCATTGGCTCTATATGGCATGTTAAGTATTATTTTCTTAAATATAGGAGACTGTTAAAATGTAACTTTTTTCCCGACCCAAGTTTACTTGAGCGCATTTAGGGCACATTGGGGTATTTACACGATAGCATTAAGTTTGGGTGGGCCTTAATGACCCAGACGTATATGCAGCAGAAGTATGGGTCAACTTAGAAAAGGATGGAAGACCAGTTTTAGCATAGCAGCAAAATATGAAAGAAGACGGAAAAGTCTTAAGACCCTAACTTCTTCATCATCATCATCATCATCATCATCATCATCATCATCATCATCATCATCATCATCATCATCATCATCATCATCATCATCATCATCATCATGATCATCATCATCATCATCATCACCACCATAATAATAATAATAATAATAATAATAATAATAATAATAATAATAATAATAATAATAATAATAATAATAATAATAATAATAATAATAATAATAATAATAATAATAATAATAATAATAATAATAATAATAATAATAATAATAATAATAATAACAATAATAGATTGTATACACTATATTATTATTATTATTATTATTATTATTATTATTATTATTATTATTATTATTATTACTACTACTACCACTACTACCACCACCACCACCACCACCACTACTACTACTACTACTACTACTACTACTACTACTACTACTACTACTACTACTACTACTACTACTACTACTACTACTACTACTACTACTACTACTAATACTACTACTACTACTACTACTAATACTACTATTCAGAAAACCGAAATCGTGTAGGTGAAGTGTTTGTGTCTATGAGATGCACAGTGTGAGACACTGGGTTGTAATGTTACTATTTCTGGAACACCCACTATGAGAAAGTAAGGGCATACCTAGCGCAGCCCTGTAACATGGCACCTTTATTACCTAACGTGCTAAAGAGCTGTGTAATTTCTCTTCCTGTATAAGCAGTAGAGCTCGACGTTTGGCGCACGTATCTTCCAGTTAAACTCCTTAGAGCCAAGGTAATTCAGTTGCAGCTGAGACGAGACTCACGAGTCTGTCATCCAGCACATTTTCATTTATGTTACACCCACTTCAATTTCCTGCAGAAACACGCATTATCCTTTCCCTTGCCTTTCAGATTAACACACAAGCTCATATCGGGTACAATGTTACAGCTCTGATGACAACATAAATCAACAGTTCTCTTTCAGGTGCCTGTAAGTGCATTAAAGAGGCAGAGCACTCGATGCCTGTAAAGGGATATCACTGTTTACTTTACCCTCTCTAGAGACAAATTCTGCAACGCGATTTTACCAAGAATACGCATTTTCAGACCTAGAAAAGGATTTGTGAATTGCTTATGTGAAGTGTGGTATTCAGATGTTCGATGAAGTGAGGAAAAACATACTTCGAGCATTAAAATAAATACAGACGAACCTCATTAATACATTATTCACGTCTGCGTGTTTTGCAGATACAGTTTTAGGTACCGAGTTTTATCAAATAATATTTAGCTTAATTATAAGTTTTACGGTGATGCGTTTTCAAATTAATACGTCACATTGTTCTTGTCCCCATGCACCAACCAAATATACCTACTTCTTATACCCACTTCTTCTCGTACGTTATTGCTTTCTCTACTACGTATATTACAGTAGAGGAAGTATTGTATTCCACCCAAAAATTTGATGTCGAAATTTCACCAGAGATATGTTTTGTGACCCCCTGAATAAAAAAAGCATTCTTAGAAGATGGTCCGCGCGCGTATGTGTGTGTGTGTGTGTGTGTGTGTGTGTGTGTGTGTGTGTGTGTGTGTGTGTGTGTCTGCAAGTTTGTGGACAACATAACTCAAAAAAGAAAAATCGGCTAAAAACCAAAGTTGGTATTTAGGTTTCATGTCTTTCATGGATGCGACACGAAGATTTGGAAGAAAATTCCTCCACTCTCAACTACCCTTTACGTGGAAAATTTTTCGAACATTTTGATTTTCTTGAGTGAGTGAGTGAGTGTGTTGGGTTTAAGGGCCCGTCGACAACTTCGTCATTAGGGCCCGATTTTCTTGAAAATGGCTCTAACGATATTGATTAAAGTGCCATATGTTTGAGATATTTTATAACAAATTAAGTATATATCTCACTATAGTTCCTGTAGTCGTATTTACTCTGGATGACTTTTGCATAACTGGTAAATCGCAAGAGATAGACCAAATCGTATTATACAAAAAATGTAAATCTTGCTAAAATGCACAATTTATGTCTAAATAAATTACTTTGTAGAGTGAACCATTTCGGAGATATTCCTTTTTATGTGTGTGAGCGTTGAAGAACTTATACTTCTGTGAAATATAACATCGTTATTCATTTTTTATACGTTAACGGTGCAAAGAGAACGGAATCTGAAAGCTTTGAAGGATTTGACAATCGCTCAAAGCCTACTGTATTCTCATATTCCCCTTGCACCTACAAGGAAATAAGCAAAGCAAGCAAGCAATAAGACAATTTCTGCAAATGTTTATCTCAACTAACACGAAGAAAATATAGGTATAAGAGTTTGTAAGAATGGTTAGTGCAAGAGTAGAGAAAGTCATGTGAGTGTAGCACGTCAGATTTTTTGATGTGATATTCATGTATATTATGAATGGTTTGTATTTCTGTATCCTTGCTGTCGCAGCACATGGGCATGTTGGGTGAGGCATCAATATTTTCGGTACGTTTTATTACTGTGCACTTGTTTATCAACTCGGCGGCACCATGTCGTTCTTCTCCATGTAGTGACACTGTAGTGAAGTAGCTTAATGAAGGGGTTCCAAGTATATATGAAAAACTATAAGTACTTATGATAATATTACTGCGGTGATTGATTCACATAATCTATTACTGTGCGACCGTGCAGAAAAATCATTTTAGCCCTAGCAATGCCAAGCCTTATTCCTGAACTTAGATTACCAAGGGTTCTTGGAGGGTACTTTGTAACTACCACTGGTAACTCAATATCTCAGTAATTTTTAAAACAAATTTATTTTAAAATTGAGTATTATGTCTTGTCATGTTTATAAAGGTAATATTCAACACTGTTTGACTATTCCTTTCTTACTTTTTATATGAATCGCATTATACCGACGGGGCAGTACTTTATGACCACCTTGACTTTTCTTAGTTTATCAAAAAGACCAACAATGAAAACTTTGAAACAATTACCAATTCAGTCGTGGAAACAGTATTTGGCGATAACTATTAACTTCATGCCTTTAATAACAAAATTAAAACACAGAATTTTAAAAATTATAGAATGTGGGTATAAAGTACACCGTGGATAACGCTGGGGTTAAACCACTTTAAAGGCATCACACTTTTCTTTACTTGTGTTTGTTTTAATTATGAACAGTACTGGTGCGCACGTAAGTACTCTCAACTCCATAAGAAAATTAATTTCTACACTTTCTGAGTTATATATTATTTCAGTCGTCTCCCTTTGAATATGTATAGCTAACGGTTTACTATATGGAGATGGAAAAATGGAGTACATGAAACATTTAAAAACATTGCAGTCATAAGACTCTTTACATTCATTCTTCTGCCAACTATTTTTACCAAAACTATTTGTTTATTTCTTGTTGATCGAGGTGACCGCTCTTCAAATGCTGTTTTGTAGGCTAAAGTGATGGATCATCTTCAATTATTTCAAAAGTAGAACTCTGTATTTTGGCTCTGGAATTTTCTGGTCTTTGCATGAACACCATGAAAAACAAATAGCTACTAACCACTTGAAAAAAATGGTAAATATTTAGAAACTTAAATCAATAGCAAAGAATATCTCGGAAATAATCAACGCCGCAATAATATGTTATTTAACATTTATGGTGTGCTTTAAGCATACATACATTTTTGTGCGGTAAGATTTTGTCTGTATGTTATGCTTTACCAACTATAAGAAGTCATTCTGAATGAAGATATAATAGGATACTCACTGAGCATTCCAGATATACATTTTATTTTTCATGTTCTGAACATACAATATTTTAATAGATTTTATGACAATAAAACTAAGAAGAAAGACATGCATGGATGAAATAATCGTAGTGGTAAGGAGAGAAGTCTTTGTGTTAAAAACGTATAAATTAGAAATGAAAATTGATCCAATATGAACGAATATCTAGTATATGTGTGTGAGTGTGTGTGAGTGTAAGTGTGTGTGTGTGTGTGTGTGCGCGCGCGCGTGCGTGTTTGTGTGTACGTGTGTGTGCGTGTTTGTGTGTGTGTGTTCATTTATTTATTTTTATTGTTAGTCCTATTGTCTCATCTAACACTAAACACGCATTTTTGTAACGTCGTGTATTTATTATTATTATTATGGCAGTACATACATGTGGGTAAGCAGCATGAACATTGCAATGGGGTTGGAGACGCGCGTGTGTGCACGTCACGGGTGACCTGAAACACTTCCCCTTTTATTACTCATGAAGGGGAGAGGAAAACATGACTTGAGAGGGGGAACATGGCTTCTCTTTGCGTGCAAAGAACACGCCGTCGTTGTAAAAACAGAGCGTGGCCTGATGTGCATCAATGAGCATGAGGCGCCGGCTCTGCATTCACAGTTGAAAACGGGGGAGGAATATTTCTAAGGAGTGAAATTGTGTAGCATGGCTGTGGTTAATTAGGCGAAGAGCGAGTCTCAGGCTCTCCACAGTTCTGTTCATTTGCATAGTGGTTCAGAAGAATCTGCGTAGAGGGACTAGTGATTCTCCCAGGATTTGCTCAACAAAATAAATTACAATACACTCTGCTCTACTGGGCGATTTCTATTTCAATATTCAACACTGCTTAAAGAACGTTTCAAAATCAGTATTCCATTAAAAATATTCCTAAAACAGGTATCGCTTTCTAGCAGTGTTTTTTATTAAAACCTTCATAGAGCCATTGACAGACAAAATGAAGCATTAACATGTAAAGCTTAATCGTAACTTTAACCTAATGTGTTTTCATTTAAGACAATCTTGTGCACAAAGAGCACAAAACAACATAACTAATATGGCAGTCTGTAAAGCCACCATCGACAGTTTACACAGCAAACGAAATTATGCACATCTGTGAAGATGAGCAAGAGTTTAGCTACTTGATAAGAAGATATTTAATGTTACAAGTTATTTTGCTACGATTTTATAGATGTTCCAGTGATTCTTGGCAGGAGTTCTTGCACAGAAAGTCAATTTGCAACTCAAACACATGGAGACAGAAAATCTGATGAGAGATGGCAGGATAATCACGGGATGAGAATCGCTTTCTGATTAGCTATGCTAGTTGCTTGTGTTTCACGTATTCTTAACGTCGAAAGATTAGACCTTGCAAGCTTCTAAGTTTACCTTTAAATCAATGTTTTTTTGTATGTTCACCAGATTCATTGTGAGTGATTCCATTATAATATATACCATATAAATATTAAGTTTGCGTTATGCGTACGCTTAACTTTATTCTGAATGTGGCCTATAGCCTCAACATCGTTTTATTTTGATTCCTAGAACTTCAGTTTCTCACTGACAAGCACGTATTTACTTTCAGTTATGTATAACCAGCGCTATCTGGATTGCAATGAATTTAGACGTCATTGACATGAAGATAATAACATACACTTGCTTTTATGGTAGTCGCAAAATTTATTGACAGTTGGTAGCTGAGCAATACTATTCTCTTTCCTGTTGTACAAATAAATTTTGTGGGTTCAATGATATCACCAACTTTACAGTGTGATTTCACAGCGTGTTTAACTATAGAACATCATAAGTCATAACAGGCCTATGACTGAATTTAGTATCGAGCGACGCGCCATTAAGTTTTGCAACAGCCATAATTGCGACGCTATTCAATAGTATGTGTATATGTTGGATGGGAGCTGCGATGTCGCCGCCGTCATATACGACGTACAAGGCTTCATTGGTGATTACAGGGTGCGGGTAACATGCAGATATAATCTCGCCTTCACTGGTAAGGCCGACAAATTTCTAAACGAAGATAGTGTTTACTTTTACCTTCTTTAGACTTAAGTACCAATCACATACATAATTATAGGGTTTGAAACTTGCATTTGTTTCTGCAGTTTAGAATATAATTTTGAATCAAAATAATTACTCTCCAATTTAAGTTTTTGTTTTCTGTATGTGCAGATTCTTTTATATATTACTTTGTGTCCTGGTAACGAAATACTCGTGAATACTCGTGAATATATGGGAACTCTAGTGCAAACAATTTTTTTTGTCTTGGAGTTCGCGAAATATGAGAAAGTAAAGAAAGTCAACAGGGGTTTATCGCTCAGTTATAAAAATATCTGTGCGGCGGGCGAGTCAAGAACTAGCAGTTCCAACAATGACAGTGTGTAAGGTATTAAAAAGAGCGTGTCGCCACCACCTAAAGACCTGCCGTAGACGAGGTGGAAGACTATTGAAATTGTATCAGTCACACGAGACATGTTAACGTTAATGTTACTGGTACAAACAATGGACTATCTGCTAGGTGAATACCCTATCATAAATGGTTCTCATACTGGATATTGCAATTTGTGTTATGGTAACTTCACGAATTTTTATTGAAATTAAATTATGATTCAAATTTGTATTTATACTTCAGAGAAAGGATATGTTTCTAAAATCTCTATATGCATTTGAATACACCTGTAAGCTCTACAGCGAATGGAAGGGCTCTCAGAGCAAAAAATTCCTTATTCCCATATAATTCATAATGCTCTAGAGAGGTTCTAATAACACTGGTCAACAAAACTGAAGTTGTTTTAACCACCAGAGATGAAACAAGATTTTTCTAGACCAACTTTCTTAGTTGAATTTGGAACTATTTTCAGTTTTCTACTATTACGTATAGTTTTTCAGTTATAACTAACTTATGTAATCAACAAATCACACATTTTAAAGTAAATACATAATCTCAAATCTATTATTTTATGAGCAACATACTTAATACAAAACTTACAGCCAAAATGTTTCCTATTAAAGTCGGTGCTCTGAATCCAAATTTGTTGTTAATATTTCCGTATCATTTCAAATTATTGAGTAATGTCCAAATAACATGACACTTTTTGAAAAATATGTGAAAATACACATATTACATTCCATCGACAGAAAAACAAATAAAATTTCTGTTTTCAACATACATTTGGTAAAAAACAAATATAAAAACTGTGAAATTAGTTCTTATTTCAATTGTTCATAAATACCGGAAAATAAAGACAGTTGTTCACAATTCGGAGCTAAAAGTGCTTGCTAGTAGATTGTCGTTTGTGTGATTTCTCTGCATTGTCACGACACAGCATCCAGCAGTAATCTGCCATCATTGCCTCATTCCAGAAACCTTGGTAACGATTCTCCATCACTTTGATGTCCTGGTGAAATATTTCGCCCATTTCATCACTTGCATCACCAAAGTTGGCTGGAGAAAAATGTAAATGGGGATCTAGGAAATGAATTTTCAGTAACATACCCATTTCTTTATAAGTATGAATCAGTTCCAGCACTTCATGTTTGTAGTCAGGTGACTTTGTTTTCCCAGGAAAATTCATGCAAACCCACTTGAAGCAATTCCAGGCTTTCAATTCAATCTCATTTAATCTTTTTGGAAATTCTTCATCATGCAACAGTTCCCTTATCTGTGGTCCCATAAACACACCTTCCTTCAGTTTTGCGGCTGATATGAAACTAAACTTCTCTTTCCGGTATTCAAATCCAATTGAATTGGCCTTTCCAAGAGTTTTTGCATAACTTTTCCAACTAGTCCAAGCTTTATGTGGAGAGGGGGAAGTATTACTTTTTCAGGATCAACCAGTTGGAGGTACTTGGCATTTTCTTTTCCTAGGTTGAAAGTGCTTCTTTGCTTCCAGCTATGTTTGACGTAATGTTCTTCTGTTTTGTGACTAACCCATAGGCACAGGAAGCAGCAGAATTTTATAACTCACCCCCCCCCCCGCCCCACACCATTACATTCCCGATAGTATGCCTAGAATTTTCAAATCTCCACAGATATTCCACTGGTGGAAGTTGTAATTAATTGCCTCTAATACCACACTCATGTTTTCGTAACTTTCCTTTAGAGGGACAGAATGGGCTTCAGGTTTCCATTAAATAGAAAAACCACTTTTAAACTTTTCTGAGACGAATCAATAAACAATCTCCAATCCAATGCACTGTACTTTTGTCTCAGTTCTTTAAACAGGCCATTCACATCATTACAGAATGCCATTGGATCGTCTAAAGAAAATAATTTTTCCAAAACTTTGCTTCTTGTCCTGTAATGAGAAATCCTGACATCCTTCTCGATCATATCTTTCTCCTTCAGCCTAGATGCTAGTAGTTCTGATTTGTCATTTGAAAGTGAAAGATCTCTAACGAAATAATTTAATTCGGACTGATTAAATTTCTGTGTTTCAGAAGTAAGAGCGTCAGGAGCAAATTCAGGATCTAGGTCCACAGGATCATTATCAGTTTCAAGTCCTGTTTCTTGGGGACTTTCAGGTTCACTTTCTGGAGGAGTAGGACCTGGAAGCAGGTCGTTATGGGGCGCCGGTCGCATTGCTGATAAAAGATTTGGATATATAATTTTAGGATTGTTCCTTGCTGACAATCCTTTAATATTCAACAGCAAAAATAGCAGTCGTCGATGTGGTTCTTTGGTTCCTGCCAAATCATTGGTACATCCAATGGCATCGGACATTTTCTTTTCAGCATCCATTCCCCTAAATCTTTCACACATGGCTTTCATATGATATGCGGGGCCCAATGTTTATCCTGATCGTCCAGTGGAACGCCAAAGTATAGCTGATACAATTTCTCACGTCTTGAGGTAATAGTGCACCACTGCGATTTAGGTGTCAATGAACCACATACGTAGCAAACATTGTTTGGGTGATTGACACATTTTCGGGGCAGAGTAATGGAAGGCAATCTGCAAAAATGAAAAAGAAAAAAATACTGATTTCGCTCTGTATATATCTACAAGTTGCAGGCTAAAATACTTATTTGTGCACCAAGTTTCCTGGCAACAAACACAACAAACAAGCATTAATGTGCACTCACCATGTCTTTTTAAATTGAAGTCTAGTTGTATTCACACCAGCTGTATTTCAAATTTTCTCGCACGCTATTATAAACTGCTATTACTACACCACTAACAAAGACACCTGCTAGTGTGATTGTACTTACTGAAACTGAATTGCAAAGCAATTTGCTTACTTTCCTTGGTAAATCATTGCTTATCTGCAGTATAATTTTTTTTCTTTTTTTTTTTATTCTTTTTTTTTTTCGTTTTTTTTATTTTTTTTCCTTTGTTTTTTATTTTATTTTTTTTAATTTTATTTTTTATTTTTATGTATATATATTATTTTGATTATAGTTGCATTGTCGTATTTAAAGTGCAAGGCGTGTTATGTACGGCTGCATTGATTTGCTAAGACCAGAAGTTATCAGTTGCAAGCGTGCCTGTCTCAGAAAACTGACCCAATCCTTTCTCTGCGCCACTGGGCCATTATTCTGTTTAAGGATCCAGTACAATGTTCCCATTACCAGCCAAACCACACAGCGTTGGAGTGCAGTATTCTGAAAATGAAATTCCAAACGCTGGAGCTTCTCAAGGCATGGAGGAGCTTGCGGTGGGCACCATTTGGCGATGTAAGTCCGGAGCTCTACCCAGATGACTTCCACCTGCTTACAGGAAGCAATCCGGTGGTCCAGTGTGTCAACGGCGGCACAAGATGGACATTGGTTTGACTGTGCCCTTCCATGTCGCCAGAGTTTATCCGCTGTCGGTATAGTCTCATTTAATACTTCAAAGGTGGTTTCCTGCCAATCACTGGGCACATGTTTGCAAAATAAATTCTGCCAGATCACTTTCCACTCCCTGGTATATTTCTCTGCCACTCTGGGAACCGGATGAACTGTCGTGAGCATACGATAGTGGCTCCGGGTGCATTCGAAGGCCGTAATGTCATCGTTGTTGTCCAGAATTCGTTTTAGGTGAAGGACGTTGTAGCAAATTCAAGTTCCGGATCCTCTCCATGGATAAGGAATGGCGTAAACTATTAATTTTTTCCCTCCAGTTAAGTGCAATAGTATCTTCTATATTTGCCATAAAGCATATACCAAGTATCCTTGTAGTAGTGACACATTGCATCCCCAAGGTCTGTGGCGGTTCCGGCCAATTTCCTAATATTAGGATCTCCGATTTCTCAGCATTTAACACTGCACCGGACGTCGTTGTGTACTGCTCCAATCCCTGTTGCATGGTCGTCATATCTTCATTATCTGCAGCCACCACGGTCACATCATCAGCATAGGCTGTAAGTGTGAACCGTTCATTGTATACACTGACTCCTCGCATGGTTTGTTGCAACCTCTGGAGTAAAGGATTCAATGCCAATGAAACCAATCCCATTGATAGCGGGCAGCCTTCACGTACTGATCGTTTTATTCGTACCGGCCTGGAAAACCATCCATTCCATAAGACTCGAGACTGTGCCGTGCCGTAGAGTCCTATATAATAGCACGCATAAGACATATAAGATCGCTTCATCTTTCCCTTGTGGTGTGTTACAGCAAATAGATTCTACAGTTTTTAAGCAGAGCAAAACGTAAATCGAAAATTACGGATAAACAGAAAACTATACGTGATAGGAAGGAGGTGAAACCAGTTCCGAAATCAGCGCAATGAACTTCACATCTTACACCAATCAGATTTTCTGGCGGAAATTCTTTGTTTACCAGTGTAATGCGCTAATCAGTGCTATTCAATACTTGTACTTTTTTTCTTCTTACAATGCTTCTTTTCTGGCACTTGAATTTTAATTCCTTATCTTTCTGCGCTTTTGCGCTCTCTTTTATCTCTTCACAGCAGAGGAGATAAGACACTTTGCCTATTATTTCTACAGCTTTTTCCAAAGGAAGAATCAAACAGTTTTTTGCCGTTCATGGAACATTTCTGCAAGGTAGACATTCTAATTTAAAATTTTAAAGTTTAAGGAACAATGCTCTTTGAGGAGGACTTGCATACTCTTATGATTACTTTATTTGTATTGTATATGCAGCAAACAATAATTGTATTGCACAAGAAACCAGTGCAGTAATCCCATGTACGCATATTTGCATAATGCTCAGTAATGATGTACTACCTGAAGAGTTTTTCTACAGCGACTATTTTACTGTCTACGCCAGTCGACATGCAACGAGTTCTACTAGCCATTTTCCACACAGCTTATTTAAAAACATACATACGAAAAATAAATGCACTTCTAGAATTTTTCAGTCCACAACACTAGCAACTTACAGTATGTTTTCACTGCGTGATTTTGTTCAAATTGCCACTGTGACTTCACTTAGTTTCCAGTGTCACTTCACTTAATTCGAGTCGTAGCGGCGTAACAGGCAAGATGCTACGGATGGTTCACCCGCTGGGAAAGAAAACATTAGACTTCTCTTAATATCTCGCAGTAGCAGCACTGCACGTCACGTCACAGCCTCACTTGGAGAATGAACTGAATTACCAACACTTTATGCCGCACCAGAAATGCACACGCTAACTTGCTCACTCGCGAGCACTCTCGTTTATATAGCCGCTGTACTTGTTCACAGAATTCTGGAATATTCGTAAGGCGAGGAGAAAGTGTTCCAGAATTATCTCCTTACGAGGCGAGTGCTTCTTGGAGGAGGGGGCAGGGGAGGCCTCCTCCTATCTCTGTTTATCTCAGCGCCATGAACGTGATAACAATATGTCCATAGCCTCTGCGTCACCTATAATCATAATATACCATTCGGATTAGACAGTACTTGTCTGTTCCAAAACCAAGCAATTCACAACTGATCCTTCCACCTCTTTCTACGTCGCCTGATATTTCTTCTGCCTTGGGGTTTGTATTTATAGAGTTCTATAGCGATACGGCTCTTCTTCATCCGTGTCATATGCTCATGCCATTTATTCCTATACTGATCTACCCTCTGCAGAATTCCTTCAGTACCTAACTGTACTCGAATTTCCTGCCTCCTTTCGTGATCTTGCAATCCGAAACCTGCCAAAGGTCTTAAAAATCTTATTTCTGCTGCCTCAATCCTTTTTTCCAAACAAGTCACCGTATGATAAAGGTATAAACTATACTTAATTTCAATTAATGAACACAGGCCTTATTCTACCAGGTGAGTCAGCTGCCCCTTACTCTCGAATTTTATGCAATCCGCATTTTATACTCCAACATGAAAACATCGACCCCATTACTAGGTTCTACCCGCGTATTTAACATGGATGTTAAACACTCGATGAAATTACTGCTAATATAGATGTTATCACATCGCCTTTTAATATATTCCTAATTAGACAGCTGACGTTTGCACTGCTGTAAATGTTCACTGGTACCAGCGAATATTACATCTTAAACGGAGTGTTCATCACACACGTTTCTAGATAGCTCAGTTGGAACGAGCGCAAGACTCCGAAGTATTCTGCCTGCTGTGAAGGTGGTTCAGATCACCTATATGTACTAATTTTTTTTACCGTGCAATCCTCACAATTTACGAATTATTATTCTGAAAACGGTTATTATATTCATTTTTATTGCTTGATTTATGTTTTATGGCATTGTTTGATGTTTCTTTATTGGTGAACTACAATAAGGTAATTGTTTAAACATACCTATAGGTAGGTGCAATTGAAATAAGGATCATTTATACACCGGGTTGAACAGATCATACTGTAACACGCTGACGAAGGGTTTCTGGATTGTCCAGCTCCTCTGCATAAATGCGTTCTTTTAAATAACCCCAGAGAAAGAAGTCATGGGGTGTCAGATCAGGTGATCTGGCAGGCCAGGAGATTGGTCCTTGTCTTCCTATCCAATGACCAGGATGTGCAGCATTCAAATGATTGCAGACAATCCTCGACCGATACGGAGAAGCACCATCGTGTTGAAACCACATCGGCATTCGCTCCTGCAGTGGCACATTTCCTAATAATAAGGGGTGAGCTACAGAAGAATTTGAGGTAGCGTGCTCCTGTTAGATTCCCCTCGAAGAATAATGGTCCAACAAGGTGGTCTCCCAAGATTCCACACCAGACATTTACACCCTACTGCTCTTGGAATACTGCCTCCCCTACCCAATGAGGATTATCAACACTCCAATATTGTGACGATTTCCAGTTCCATTGTTGTGGAATCTTGATTCGTCAGGAAACAATATTCTGGTTGCGAATCCCACATCACTTGCTACTCGCTCCAGCAACCATTCACAAAAGATCACTCGAGCTTCGAGATCTCCCCCGTGAAGTGCTTGGTGTAGGTGCAAACCATAAGAATGGAACTTATTAGTGTTCAATATTCGCACTACAGAAGACTGGCTGATGTTCATCTCCTGAGCAACTGCCCGTGTTGCTTGTGTTTATGTATGCGTGTTTATGAAGAGGCATTCTTGCAAGTGACGCTGTTACACGCAGACACCTTTCAACATTCCGGAAGCTGTTTGCTGTTGGTTGTCGTCTATTCGGATATCTCTCCCGAGATATTTTCTCCAGTATATTTTTTCTCACTTCTCCGTAGATCAAAAGCATATCTACGTACTCGTCTATCGAATACATAATGAAAGACTGGCACAAAATATCGTGCGACAGCATACGTGTGGAGAACGCAGGCATTCACAACACAACACATCATGCCAGTCCAGTGGGGCAGAACCTGTTATAGCTGTTCAATTAAAAAATGCAGACAACCAAAAACGATTAAAATTATAATGTCCTAAACGGTCAGGGACTTTATAATTAGATTATTGTGAATTCGGTTTCCAAGTTTTGATGAACATAAAAAAGAAATATTTACAATGCTGAGACACGAACCTATGCCATTGGGGCTTAGTGCAGAGGACCCGTCACAATCCTATTCAGCTTTTTCGAGACTTGACTAAAAAGCACGTACCGCGTGCAATAGTAGGACTTGCATGCCTGGCGCTATGCCATTGCCACCTCGCGAGTTCTCGGGCTTGATTTAGCCTTTTAAGACAGTTTTAATCATTTGCTGGGCGGTTTAATATTATTACTTAAATGGCAAAAGCTGTGATGCATATTAATTGAGATGCATGAGGCGTAGTTCACGCAAAAATGTAAATAAACTGTTGTTTAATGATATGTCCGTTTTGACATGATGGATGAAGCGTGTCTCTAAATTTTTCGTAATGTTTGGCAGCCAACCCGTGGTCTAAGTACAAGTATCCACCGTTTTCTTTTTAGCTGACGTTGTTAGTGTAGCCATATAATAGGTCCAATTTTTCAGAGGCGTTTACTGAATTACGTTGCTCTGTATACTCTAATAAAAAGTTTGTAAAATCGGCTGAAAATCGGAATTCGCTGTCAGTAAACGTGTCGTATGTTTTTGAGGTGTACTTTAGCGAGGAGTACGTTCTGTCCTTAAACCACTGTTGCTCTCAATTATGCGCATTCCTCTCTTTAAGAACGTCAAGCAATACATTTTAGTAAGCGCAAAACTGGACTAAGGCGCACATGCCGTTTGATGGGTGGCCTATCTTCCAAAAAAATAAGGCGCGGCTGACTCACCTGGTATATCAATGTAAACTTTATTACCTCTGGCTTTTGAACAACACATTCTTCTGAGATCTCCAAAAGCTGCAGGGCTTCATGAAGTTACTGACAGATGCATGTTTACATGAAGTGGATATAAAACGCTTTAGTTCAGCCTTTAAGCGATTGCATTTATTGGTTTGTTCTATCATTGTTTTCCTTTAGACAACGAACTCCTTAGCTAATATATGGTACATTAGTTTATACCGAAAACTAGTATCAACTACACACACTCTTAGTATAGCATGCGTAAAAACCTTCGGGATGGAAGTTATGGCCATTCAAGTTGTTCACTATGCTAAGGAAATGTGGTTGAATTGTATGGATGGCGATTACTGTATCAGAAATTATGTACGGTACGACTTGATTCAGAGGAGAATAGAACAGAAATCCACTATATGAAAACGGCACGTTCAATTCTAGCAGAGCGATTGAATAAAGCACACTCTTTTTACAAACGTTTATGCCCCCATTTACTTCATAATAATTGAGATCGACATCTTATTGTTAATTTTCTTGTAGGTGCAAGGAAAATAAGAGGCTTTAAGCGTTAGTGAGATCATTTAAGAGCTGGTCACTATGTGTTGGCTGTGAATTTCCCTTCCCTTTGCAAGAGATGAAAAGCAAATGTTGTATTCTTCTTTGACAAAAGTAAATATAAAAACATTCAAACAAATAATAACGAATATCTCGGAAGTGGTTCTCTCCACAGCTGACTTCATGCAGGGATTCCAGACGGTCGGAACTTGCTTAAGTAGACCACACACATCCTTTGCGCGGCGACCCGGCCCTTGTGTGTCCATCGTGCGGCGCACACCTGTCCGTGTCGCACGTTTTCCTCGATTGTTCGCGGTATACTAGAGAGCGCCAATCCCTTGACCTTGGTTTAACTCTGTGGTCACTTCTCGGCGACGACCCGGTATCCGTAGATAAGGTGCTACGGTTCGTCGCCGAGATTGATTTCGCAAAGCAAGCTGAACTTCTCTTTTATTTTACGATGTTTGATTTTACAGCTCTAGCCTAACCACATTGATTACTGTTGTTTTTTCCGCTTGTTTTTAACGGTTTATATATATATATATATATTTTTGTTTTAACGTTCATTTTCATTTTTAAACGCTTTTACGACCCTCAGTATGTGCTTTTTAAAAATATTTTCCATTTTCACCTAGGGTTTTAGCCGGCATCTTTTAATCACATTAGGTTGTGCGCGTGTTACATTTTAACATTTGAATTCGGGAACAAATGACCTAGCTGTCGGGGGGCCATTAAACAATACTCATCTGTCCAATCCGGAGGACGAGATTTTCAGATCGCAGTTGTTCCCCTTGCCTTCCTGGTGCCACGACGCTCGCCGACGCTTCCAAGCCTGAAAGAAACCTAATGAGATGAAGGATGAAATGAAATGGTTAATGTAACGAAATCGAGGGACTGGTAATTCGGAGGATAAGGAAATGCTTCCCAACATTCACTTGGTGACCGGGGAAAACCTGTGAAAAAAACGATGGATCAGGGAGGTCGGCCACAGGAATCGACACCGCGACCTCCTGAATGCGAATCAGAGACGTTAACGTTTGAGCTATCCCACTGGGTAAAGAATTGTTGTAAGTTTAAAATATTTTCAGCATTAACCTGGTTATTTGCACAGTATTCAGATTTGCGGCTAATAGCTCACAATATGTGGTTCTCCTTGACCATAAAACGAATTTTTGTTAAAGGAAAAAAGAATCACTTCATGGTGACTAAGTATGTACCCACTGATACTTCTTACTTTTAATGACTTTGCTACCAGCGTAAAATATCGACTGTTTCGTCAAAGGTTTTTTTATTATTATTATTATTATTATTATTATTATTATTATTATTATTATTATTATTATTATTATTATTATTATTATTATTATTATTATTATTATTATTATTATTATTATTATTATTATTATTATTATTATTATTATTATTATTATTATTATTATCATTATCATTATCATTATTATTATTATTATTGTTATTGTTATTATTATTATCATTATCATTATCATTATGATCATTATGATCATTATGATCATTATCATTATGATCATTATCATCATTATCATCATTATCATCATTATCATCATTATCATCATTATCATCATTATCATCATTATCATCATTATCATCATCATTATTATTATTATTATTATTATTATTATTATTATTATTATTATTATTATTATTATTATTATTATTATTATTATTATTATTATTATTATTATTATTATTATTATTATTATTATTATTATTATTATTATTATTATTATTATTATTATTATTATTATTATTATTATTATTATTATTATTATTATTATTATTATTATCATTATCATTATCATTATTATTATTATTATTGTTATTGTTATTATTATTATCATTATCATTATCATTATGATCATTATTATCATTATCATTATGATCATTATCATCATTATCATCATTATCATCATTATCATCATTATCATCATTATCATCATTATCATCATTATCATCATCATTATTATTATTATTATTATTATTATTATTATTATTATTATTATTATTATTATTATTATTATTATTATTATTATTATTATTATTATTATTATTATTATTATTATTATTATTATTATTATTATTATTATTATTATTATTATTATTATTATTATTATTATTATTATTATTATTATTATTATTATTATTATTATTATTATTATTATTATTATTATTATTATTATTATTATTATTATTATTATTATTATTATTATTATTATTATTGAGCCTCCTATTACCTAGTTAGTCAACTTCTGTAGATAAATGTACCGTGATCAGCATGAAGTGGTTTCAAAAATGCCTTTGTGCACAAACGGTCTCCAGGATTGCAGTGTGAAAGAGAAGGTTATGTATGTAACATGCATAGTTGTTTCCCATTTAAGAAAATGCGAGTTTCTAAATAAGCTGAAGCTATTAAAGATGAATGCTTATGCAGCCCACAATGACGGCGCAAATTGCTGTTACTTAGAGCAGGAGGAGCTGGAATTTCAATCCCAGGCGGCATGGTGCTGTCGGCGAGTTATGGTGCAGGCGGCCATGCTTGCCAAGGAACCGCCCCCTCGACTTCCGCTTTAAATAACAAAGGCCATGTTGTTTCGCACCTGACAAGGCTGTGGTCGCGATTCTACTACATACGCTCGTTCCTCTCTGCGCATTTGTTTTGTGCACCGAATGTGACAAGTGACGCCCATTGGAGAATTGACTACGTTTTAAATTCAACCTTCTGCTTAGTTTGATGTTGAGCCATGGATTTTCGTTTTTTATCTTAGAGTTTACATTTAAATTCTGCCAAAAACTGTTGCTCAATGTACTTATTAGTTAAATCAATCATATTCGAGTAGTTATTCCATCGTGGTCCATATACTTCAAATCACTACTAATTTAATTGCCATAATCAGGCATAGGAGTCTCTAGGAATTAAAGACAAGACTGAAGGAAATGAAGTTAAATCGTTATTGGACTCCACGCAGTGACGTCGCAGATTACAAACCACCCCAACACTCGTACAGTCTGTTGCCGTCTCCAGATAGCAATCACCACACCGTTCTTACCTGATCCATGACCATTTTTCGCTTTCTTTCTATTATCATACTGGTATCATTGTGGATAACATGAAGAACAAAGCCTAAGAATTGCTATGCCTGACATAGTTTCTTGTGCTATTTGGTATGTTTGCCCTTAGGATTTATTTCAAGTTTGTTTATTTTACAGAATAACATAAACCATGCTGGAAGCTTTTCTAAATCAAAACGGTGGACTGGAAACAGTTAAGTACCTTCGAAACTTGGACACAGTCCGTGTAAATAGTATTTTACTATCTAAAGTTAGCAGAGGCTCCTTGTCATTTGATGTCCAAAACGGTCGTAACCGAACCAATATCTTTATTTTATGATGTGAGTTCAGGTATATAAGCATTAAACTATGAACAAACATCAGCTCTGTAGGTGAAGCAAAGGAGAAGAGGCAATGAAACCTCATTTCTCAGTGACGGCTGTTTGTAAAGTAAACATGTCATTTTATGCAGTGATCGTGGAGTCCCTGCTTAAGTTACTGCTCTAATTTAAAATGGCTAAGAGTGCTGAGAGAACTCTTGATCAATACAGTATGCCCCTTAATTTGAGCTTTCTCAATCTATTACAAACCAAGTATGTTGTATAATTAATTGAAAATTCGACCCTCAGCCTGAGCATGTATAAATTACTTTATTCTCTTAAGGCTCAAAGAAGTAGAATAGTTTTCTTTCGTTATTGTACCTTATTGAGTTTTTATTTCAACTCTAAAGGAATTATAAAAGTTAATTTAAAATAAACTACCCGTAAGTATTGTAACAAATGAAAATTTGACAAATTTCACCCACACAGAATGATATTTATTCTCTTGTAACTGAAAGCACAACAACACAGTTCTTTTCCTAATGTTAGCACAGTCTAGAGTCTTTGTGAAATTACAAATCACAACTGTTTCTTTCTCGTATCTCTATCACACAATTTTCTGTTTTTCTTTCTCTGTGTCTCAAACAACTGACTTTGTCGATACACTCACTCAACACTCATTAACTGCTACGCAATCTTCCTCCACGCGACGACACACGCAGCTGACACACACTGTAAAACTATAAAAACAATTGACTGTCTCCCCGACAATTATCTCTGAAACTAACTCCTCTGCTCATTGCCTTGCCTGCTTGTATACCGAGAAGGAAGCAATACGGACCTTTCTCGAACTTCTACAAATACGCTGGCTGCCGAACACTCCTCGATTAATTTGAAAAATTCTTTGTGTTGCCGCTGTGATTGTTATCAGGTGTTCACAAGCAATGGTGCGCGGCAACCTGACCTTGAGCACCTTTGATGCATCTACCGCCTGTCGTGTGAGGCAGCCGGGCCCCCAGACTTTGCTGTGTTGCCGTAGCCACCGTGCTTAATCTTACTAATTTTTAAAAACTATTTTCCACATCTTAATTTCAAGTTAAACTCGTTGTGCTCAGTTAGCTTATATTTCTATGTGTAGTATTTAAAATGTGAAGAAATATATTAATGGGTTTATACATTCAAATTCTGTTATGAGATTCATTAGCATATTACAAAAAACTGAAACTGCATTGTAAGTTTCACAAATATTTTTTGTCACAAAGTAGTAAACGTTTAAGCAACTTTGTTAGAGATATAGAATGCAATGTTTAGAAATATTGGGAAGAAGCACCTCACATCTAGCTGTTTATACACTGCAAATATTTGTTTACATACTAAATAATCTGTTATACTTTGAGAATGTTGAAAACACTAACACCGTTCTACCATAAAGTATGTCTGTGTATTTTAATTCTCATTGGGTATCTCACACGTATTTTATACCATAAAATAAATAAAAGGATAACTGCTTTAGCTTCTGCAATTTCTGAATTGTTTTACTGGGGTCTATAGGCCAAAATAGCAACAACTAAAACTTTTGGACTTTAGACCACGGCAAAACTGTCCGGAAATGTTATAAGAGAAATCTATATACTTCAGCTATAAAAGCGTACGCATATATTAAAATCTTAGGGCTATTTACAATTTCTGCTCTAATACACTTTTAGCGCCGCAAAAAGAGAAATGTCTTCTAAATAGGTATTGGCTATGTCCAGCTTCAAAATGTGCACTCGTTTGTTGGAAACTACAGGGCATTTAATTAATTGATTAATGATTAGATAATTGTGAATATTAACTTATCAAAATCGCATTCACAGGCTTGCTAATGAGAGACTTGCTTCTATCAGGCTTTCTGAAAATATTACATTTGACAAACATTGGATTGTTAGAATTGAAATTGCATTTCCGGTAATGTATAGAAAAGCAGCGTTATAAGAATAAAGAAGTTTAGACTTTTTGGGAATTCTATTTCAATTTTGAATTCATTCTTTCGTTAATAAAATACTTGGTAGCTTCCACTTCAAATACTTGGAAAACGGTAAACAACGCATACTTTCTTATATGTAAAGCGACTATACTACCTTTAGCTTAAGTTTATGAATGGTTCACTCTGCAGATTGAACCTTACGGAGAGCTTAAAAAGATAAACATATTACTTGTTATATCCGCCACTATTCTTCGTTACACCAGTAATATTATAAGGAAAAAACATTCTTCGCGTATCACACCTGCGCGCTCTATGTAATAACAATTCGAAACATTCTATTCCTCCTTTTCATTCCAGAGAGACTTCTAAATACACAGTGTGTGTGTGTGTGTGTGTGTGTGTGTGTGTGTGTGTGTGTGTGTGTGTGTGTGTGTGTGTGTTTGTTTGTGTTTCATAACGTTTTGTAATTGGAACAGAAAGTAAAAACGAAACATTATTCAATGTCATTCACAGTTCCATGCAGTCGTGTTTCGGTTGCAAAGTTCGGCCCTACTCTCGGTGAAACTCTATAGTAGTTTTAATATAGTAGATTAAAATCTTTCGTCATTGAAAATGACTCCAGATAGCACTGGGCATTATATTCGTTTTTGTAGAAAAATGAAAGTGAGCATATTGAAAGCGGTGTCAAAATGAAATAGTTCTATGGCGTATTACCTTCGTTTGTCATAAATCTTAAAATGAGTAAACACTGTCACCGTGGAAAACAGTAAGTTTGATCAGTTAACAGTGGCAAGGTAGCAATTAAGTACCAAAATAACTGTATTGTAAAATAATAATTAAAATAGCTCCTAGTTCAAAAACAAAGCTCAAAATTGCTACGCTAAGCATTATAATATCTATCGCTGAGTTTATTTTTCTTTAGCAAGCAAACAATTGAACTCCTGCAGCGTGTTTACTTCATGTTTGCATTGAAGGCTTTATTTGCAGTGCCACTTTCAAAATGAAGCTCAGCACAACTGATATTGCATTCCTTCTACCCCATGGTGACTGGTCATTTATGGATAGAACAAATAATGGTTTTAATTATCTCTCTATAAAACACTGTTTACTAAATGAAGTCAATATAATTCCACCTTAGCTGAAATGACCAGTAACTCTGAAATTGCTGGGGAAAATATAAACAAACTTGCTGGCAAGTTCATACAGCAAAAATGAGGCAGTGCCGTAATAAATGTTTTCAAAGTGCAAAAATATGGTTTAATTTACAGTATACCAATAAAACGGGGTTATGGAGGATGTATGAAGATGACAATGAAAATTAGGGCATGGCATTTACTGGATATAAAACAATGATTACATTTCAGTCAGAACTGAAAATAAATAGTCTAGCACTCCATATTGTCTAGGTACCTATTATTGAGTGTACATTAGTTGGGGCTCTTACCAACAACCTTATCTTGTCGTGCCTACGTATCAGAGGTAGGAAGAAACAGCGTATTAACCGCTTGTGGTGCGAATGTAGTAAAAGTGGGTGTTAAACACTGCCCAAAAAAGCGTATTAATTATTCTCAAACAGTTCTGAGAACGAAACCGTTTAAGAAATAGCCAGTTTCATTTATACGGCCCTCCAATTTTGCACTAAAGCAACGGTTCGAGTATTCTTGTAACCAGTTGAAAAGGCAACTGTCTGATCGTAAAAAGTGCCTTAAGTTACAGATCGACATTTACATGTATACAAAGAGAGACACTGGAAGGCCTGAATTTCCAAATTTCGGGAGAGCGCCCAATAGAACTCTTCTCCAATCAGATCTTATTGTACTTTTGAGTTCTTGTTATACACATGCAAAATGCAATATCAAATGTTATACTGGAGATATAAACATTACTACCACGTAAATTGTTGATGGCGGTTGCTACTATGGTGATGGGCCTGAACTATATATATATATGTGTATGGTTAGCCGTACATTGCATATTTGCTCGTTAATGATAGAAGGGAGGGAGGATTGTCTTGTGATACCTGTGATCACTAATTGAAGTCATACAACTAACATAACGGTGGATCAAGGGTGTCGTGGCGCATTACTTGTTTGTGTAAATATTCATGGACGCACTTGTCCGCTATTTTAAACCACCTTTTTGGGAATTAGTATTTTTACTTTGTCTATTACGTATATCGGGAGGGATCGGAACGCTGACCACATACCACCCTCCAATACTGCAGCCTATCAATGACGCCTATAGTGGGCCGAGGTGAGGGACGCAGCGGCTGGGCGGTTAGGCTTGGCTCTTCATGGGCTGTTGTGCCTGGGTTTATTAAGTATATGGTAAGATGAAGTACTGCATTCCATCCAGAAATTCGATATCGAGATTTCACCGGGAATATATGATTTAAGGTCCCTTGAATTCAAAAGAAAGCATTCTACTTCTCTGCTTCGCATAAGTGGGAGAAGCACTGCATTCCACCTAAACACTCAATGTTGAGATGTGTGTGCGTGTGTGTGCGTGTGTGTGTGCGTGTGTGTGCGTGTGTGTGCGTGTGTGTATGCGTGTGTGTGCGCGCGCGCGCGCGCGTGTGTGTGTGTGTCTGTGTGTGTGAACACCTTAACTCGAAGGAGAATTCGGTGAAATACCAACTTGGAATTTAAGTTTAGCATCTTCTAAGGATTTGACAGGAAGATTTTCAAGAAATTCCCGGCAGACTACGCTTTACTAGAACATTTTTCGAAGTTTTTGATTTGATCGAAAATGGCTTGCATTATTTTTATTAAAATAGCATAAGATATGTTTATGTATGTGTTTAAGATATGTTTATGGCAAATGAAATGTGCATCTAGAATTTTCTGGGGATGTCCTCAAAAGCGCTTTTCATTCCGGATGAGTTTTGTATAACGGGTAAGCCGTAAGTGATTGACAAAATCTTACTTCACAAAAATGTAATTTGTTAAAATACACATTTTATGCGAAACATCTTTTTTGTGGAGTTAAAAATTTCGGAGATATTCCTTGTTATCGGTCTGAAATTTCCAATACTTATTTTTGTGAACTGGGAAGTCACTATTCATTTTTTATCTTGAACCTGCAAAGAGAATGGAATTTCAAAGTGATCACCTTTAAAAGATTTGACTACACTTAAACTTTACTGTATTCCCATTTTCCCTTTTCGCTTACAAGAAAATTAGCAATATGATACTTTCTTGAAATGTTTAGCTCGAATAACATGAAGTACATAGATCATAACCATTTGTAGGAATAGTTTTTGCAAGAGTTGAGACTTAGATGAATGCGCACCACAGAGTTTTGGAAAATGGTCCGTGATCCGCCTGTTAAAAGTATAACTAAAAATCTGATGTGTTGCACTCACATGACTTTCTCTACTCTTGTACTAATCATTCTTACAAACCCTTATTCCTATATCTTCGTGTTAGTTAAGATAAACATTTGTACAAATTATCTTATTGCTTATTCCCTCGTAGGTGCAAGATAGTCAAATGTTTTAAAGCTTTGAGAGTCTGTTGTCTTTGTACACTTAACATAAAAAAAAAATGAACAACGATGATCCATTTCACGAAAGTTTTGTTTTCCGAAACACACACACAACAAGGAATATCTACGAAATGCTTCACCTTACAAGAAAATTTATTCTAACATAAATTGTGTATTTTAGCAAGATATGCATTTTTTGTGTGGTATGATTTGGTCTATCTCTAACGGTTTACCAGTTATGCAAAAGTCGTCCAGAGTAAATACGACTACTGGGGCTATAGCCAGAAAATTCAAGATATATGTTTCATTTGTCATAAAAATATCTCAAACATATGACATTTTAATCAAAATCGCTAGAGCCATTTTCAAGAAAATCAAAATTTTCGAAAAATATTCCATGTAAAGGGTAGTTTAGGGTGGGGCTATTTTCTTCAAAGTCTTCGTGTCGCATCCTTGAAAGACATTAAACTTAAATACCAACTTTGGTTTTTATCCAACTTTTCGTTTTTGAGTTATGCTGTTCACAGACACACAGACACACACACACACACACACACACACACACACACACACACACACACACACACACACACACACGTGGACCTTTTTCTAAAAATGCTTGATTTTTTATTTAATATTTATTAAATTACCATATGTTTAAAATAGTTTATGGTAAATGAAATGTATATCTTGAATTTTCTGGGAATATCCCTAAAAGTCCTCTTTATTTTGGATCACCTTTGCGTAGCTGGTAAGACATAAAGGATAGACAAATTACTACGCACAAAAATGTATTCTTATTAAAATATCTTGTTAAAACACAATTTATTTCAAAAACGTTCGGAGGCAATCCTCGTTGTTTGCCTGAATTTTTTAATCATTATAATTTCTCAAATGGGAAGTCGTTCTTCATTGTTTTCATTTCACCATGCAAACAGAGTGGAATGTCAAAGCCATCTCTAGTAACCAGCTTCTTAAAGATTTGACTATTGCTTAAAGCCTACTTATTTCCATGTTCTCCTTGCACCTAAAGAAAGTTAACAATAATGTAATTTCTGATAATATTTATCTTGACTAACATGATGTATGCAATAAGTATCGTAATAGTTTGTATTAGAGTAGAGAAAGTCTTGTGAGTGAGCACATTAGATTTCTTAAACTGTAACGAACGGAAGTATTACGGAAACATAACCATTTTCCTACCACTGCCTCTCAGTGCTATTATGGCGAACACTTATTGGACATGTTATCGTCTGATTCAGATGTTCTACCGAATCTCCAAGAGTCAAGGGATTGAAGTAGTGGGTTGGCACACAAAACCCTGTTATATACGATATGATATAGGATACGAAAAGCTTATAACCTAAAAACGCAATTTCTTAGATCAGTTAAAGAATGTACAGACGAATGTGAGACTGGAAACGGAGTTAAATGAAAGGACCTATGTACAGGCCCCGGAAGAGAAAAGTTGGACCAAAAGGGAGAGCTGGAGACTTCCGTGTTTCATCACAAAGGATTCCGCAAGAAACAATTGAAAAGAGACACAAAGAGTCCGAAAAAGAGATAGTGAGATTCGAATACTCCTCAAGCCTAGTCCTGAATAAGCGGAACAGAAGGAAGAAAAAGTTATTGTTTTCAGTGTGAACTTACATATAATAACCTAATGCTTAGTCTACAACTATTCGATGCCAAGCTTTTCTGCGGGGTTTACCTTATATGTTTTAATGGAGCACAAAATCTTAATTCTTCTGCACACTGAGCAGAACTTGTGATCTTTTCTAGAAAGAACCCTTCGAAAGACATTGCAGCTATAGACAATGGACGGCTAAAAATGCATTCAGGATTGCATTTGCACTCCATTGCTGGCTTTCCACTTGTCCTCCATCTCCTACTACGGGTGCCATGCGTGTTACATATTTGCTGATTGTGGATCAATGCACTTTCACTATCCCTACTATACGCTATAAGGTAGAAAAAACGTTTACTTTTTCTGTAAATAGTTACCAATCAGACCTTATATGAACAGTGAAAAATATTTTTGTGTTTGAAGGACCGCCTTTGAGTAAAAATCAAAGGCCTGTTTATGACTTTATCATACACATTATTTATCTTTCCCATTTTTGTAGTTTGTTGATTTATACAGTTATCACGTTATTCATTTCACTTAAATACGCTCATACAAATATTGTTTATTGGAAACGTTCACTGCTAATTTCACTATCTTAATATATTTATTTAAAATTTGCTAGTCTATAGAAATAAATGTTAAATTTCTAAACGTATCAAGACATTAATTTCAAATAAATATTTTTATATTTTTAAAAGAGCACCTCACTCTGGAAACTCTCAAAAATTTATATTGTAAATATAACGATCAATTTTAGGCATCCACGAGGACAAGAGAATCCGCATCAAAGCAGCAGCAGCAGCAGCAGTAGCAGGTAGCAGATAAAAAGGTACTGAGTGGAAAAAAAAAAACTTTTATTTTTATGTTCAGGTAGTAGATGTATTTGAGAAGTGGGAAGATGGTAACCATGGATGTTCAGGAGGGTGATGTAAATAATAGTATAGAGAATGTAGAAAATGTAGAGGATAGGAATGGGCAAAATCAGGCAGAACAGTTAGGGAAGAGTAATGTGAGCAAAGAAAGTACAACTCAAAGTTTTACTGACAATAACTATTAAATCCATGGCTTAATCAAAGAAGGTAGGCATTATCCCTTGGTAATACTAGGGTTAATTTCTGGTTAAACTCCCATAATTTTTTGAGTTTGTATTGAACAAGGAGATTCCTTATCGTGTAATTCTCCCTAGGTGTTTTAATTTGTGTCCTATTCTTTTCTACTTCGTTTTAACTGAGCTTCGAGTTCCACAGCGTTTTTGGTATTCCATGTGTGACATTGTGGAGCTTTGGTTACTACGAATAATACAATGCAGCTTTGAGTCAGGAGAAAATATTAATAATGCTTAACTTGCAAAAAACAAGTATGTCTAAACTGATAACAGCATCGCAACAATGGCGATAAAACGAACGTGCTGGTGTTAGTGGTAAAGATTATGACGATGACCTAAAAACTGTCCAAAATGCTGCACAGAAATTAAACTGTGAATAACGATCCCACTCTTGGCGCTTGGTAAGAAATTAACACTATTGAAATGCCTGCGGTGGCGGATATGCAATTTGGCGGGAAGCACAAAATATCCTCTCTTTAGACCATCGCACATAGGGTGCTATATCATGCGGATGAACCTGGCGTTACGAGGCGGTCAAATTTGGGATATGTATGATCATTACTCCTCATTATCAAGAAATTTTGGCCGCCAGCATTACCCACAGCAACAGGTTGGAATTATATCCGATTTTCTATCTCTGCGCCTCATTTTACCAAATTAGTTCGGCAAGTTATCTGATTGAATTAACCGCGCCACGGCGCCGATACCTGCTAACAATTTCAATGAGAGAATCTCTGGCGGCAAACCAAAGCTTTGTGGCTGGCTGAGTTGATGGCAAATGAATACCCAAACGTTCAGGATTTTTCTGACTTATTATTTTCGCCTCCAATGTTTCGCATAGCAGTGAGAGAGGCGTAATCATCAACATGAAAGGTGATTAAAGAACAGAAATAAGATAAATTCCGGATAAAGTGAGTTGAAAGTAATTCAATACCTGAGAAAACCTCTGTCCACGGAAAGTAAGTAATTCGTGGATTTAATTTGTAGTAATATAATGAAGTTAGAGTAAAATCAGACTAAAATTCAGGAAAGGGAAGTTTGAATTCCAGAAATATTTTTGAAAAATGTGCCCACTGGTTTTTCGAAACACAGTTCAGTGTAACCGACAAGCAAGTTTTCGTTCTTCAGTTTTTTCTAAAAATTATTTTGCCTTTACTTTCTCTTGCCCTTTTTACCTTTTAATTACCCGTACCACTTGCGTAGGTGGAGATATTTCCCTCAAAACATAGCGATGCCATCGGGGAAAAACAGAACTATTTTGAGGTCCGCTGGACCCAAACAAGGCATCTTTATAGATTATAACGTCCTTTAACCTGGTGGGTCATATTGTATGATGAATTAACGGGTGAAATGATGCTCAAATGAGCCCAGGGTCCATGTTATTCAACATTGTATAATCTCCGGGTAATGGAAAACCCGGAGAAAAACCTTATCCATATAATCACTCTGAGATTCGAACTCGGGACTTGTTGAATGCGAGACAGACACATTACCCACACCACGGAGGCAGCTCATATTATTTGAAGTCACCTTGCTTGGATTGTCCAATTTATGCTGATGCTTTAAGTTTGTAACAAACTTTGTTTCGGTATTCTTGTGGATGCGGTGGAGATGGTGAACCCATTGGTTTCATGTTTTTGCATTTCTTGTAATTGTGGCTGTACTTGCAGCTCTTCTCTCATTACCTCATTTCTAATGTTTTCCTCTCTCGCACGGCTCTTGGCTGATGTTTGAATCTCCATTTCAGGCGCTTGTATCTTACTTCTTATCCTTTTTTCTTGACAGTCTATACTTAACTCAAATAATTCATCATTGGCAATGCCATAACTTTATTAAATCTTGACTGTTTCTCTCCTTATCTTATTTTTAAAGATTCGTTTACTAAGTCACAGGCTTCTTGGAAATTTTGTATATTTTTGTTTATATCCTGATTTTGGTCGTAAGTTACATCACAGCTGAGGCATAGGATGTGAAACTTGTTCCAATACGTTCCAATATCTTATAATATTATTTTACTTTTTACTGTATATTTTCCTGGCATGTTTAGTCTTAGATACGTTCATACATTTTTACTGACTTGATTCAGTTGATATACTGCTTTCTTGTAGCCTAATCTCCTTGTCAAAAATCAAAATCAAGTCATCCGAAAATAGATGGGCATTTGATGCCGTTCTTTGTTTTAACATAATTTCCTCATGTGCCATATTTTTCCAAATTACATAGCCCTGAAAATTCAAACACCTCAAATACATATTCGCAAGAATCTTTTAGGCTGAGTAAATAAAGCACATTTTCATTCTCTCTTTTCGATGTTTCTTTAAACTCAGATGTGCTTTAGCACATTCACCGCGTTAACCGTAGGATAAATGGATAAATCTTAAAATGTGCTTATTCAATTAAGAATAAATTGAAAATTAATTTTGGAAAACTTATTGTGAACGTAGTAATTCAGAATTACATAATGACATATTCTGACAGGCAATTAGCCTTCATTTCCTTTCACGTTAAGGTTGGAGATTACACTATTTCCTACATCCCTGATCCTCTCAAGGGATCGTGAAGTTCTAAGAAGCACTTCCCGGAATGTACCCGAGCAACGCCTAGAATTTTCTTAATAACGGAAACATGTAAAAGTAGGCTGCAGAGAAAGGTAGAAGAGAGTAGTGTATGACGAGTAAAAGGATTAGAATGCTTCATTATTCCATAAAAAACATTCTGTTTCACAAACAAATTTAAATCTAGTCTTAGGGTATTTATTTATTCCTACATTTTAATAAACTATTTGTATTTAAATTTTGATCGGCCTAGGATTTATTTAAACCTTAATAACAGAAAAATTATGCTCTTTTTTGTAAAATGGTGTTATTAAATAGTATACTTAAAACTCAACGACTTGAAAACAAGTTATGGTAGAAACAAACAGCTTCCATTTGATTTTATGGCCATCTTTAAGGCATGCTATGCTAATTTGCCTGAAAAATCAAGTGTAACAATTTAATAGCACAGAAATAGTAATAGATCTACATTAGTATCTAAGTAAAGGGGTTACAGAAAATTACTTGCGTTTTGAGCGTTTCTTTAAACCAAAATGCATTATCTTCGCAAGCCTATATCCTTGTAGCAGTTCATTTGCAGCAGTTGTCATTAGCATAAACTGCTTTAACATAAAAGCTCAGTAGAACTAATGTGGAGTTCCCGTGGGTAGAAAAGCCAGTGTGATTCTTTCGTCACATAGGTACATTTCTTCAACTAAATCGTGTAAAATGATATAGGTATGTCATTAATACACGCTCTATAACCTGGAATTCATATCCTCGGAAAACATAATCTTATTTTCACTGCTCGTTACCTGTTTTTCGCATTTAATAGCATGATTTTGTCTCGAGCCCTGGAGCGAGCCTGGATGTTACAGGACAAAGGATCAAGTAGACGACGACGCCCTCTAGGCTAGTGTTCCTAACACAAAGGGACCTTGTCGCAGCCAAGGCTCAACATGCACCATTTTAATTTGGCCGAATCATTTCATTTCCTCTAAACATACACGTGATTGCGGCATGCCATTCCACCACATTACGTGGTACGCTGTGGCATTTTCAATGAGAAATCGATTTGACGTGAATAATGCCGGAGCCCCAGAATTCGCTAGGTATTTCTGTATAAAGCAATGAACTCATTTGGAATGTAAAGTTGGTAAAAATAACAGTTCACCACTGCCATGAGTTGACAGACACATAGTATAGTTGTGGAATTATGTACTTTGTGTGGGTGTCTATTTTAGGGTTTTCGGATTTTAAATATATGAAAATGAAATACAAGTTCAGCGTGAAAATTAAATGCCAGCCTAATAATATTTGACCGCTTTATAGGTTAAGAGTAAGATGGTTCCGCGGTAACGTGTGAGGCTCGCATTCGGGAGGTCGTGAGTTCGATTCCTGGGACCAACTTTACTGATCCATGGGGTTTTCCGAGGGTTTTCCCGGGTCGCTAGGCGAATGGGGAGGATAATTAGATTCCTTGAATTTCCTGTCCATCCATTTCGCTTCATTAATCGTTTCGTTGATCCCTCATTCGTTGATTCTTTCAGGGTCACAGGCGTTAGGCGCAGCTTGGCAGGGATGATATGCGTACAGCAACTCCTTACGTTGCTCGTTGTTCGTGGGATCCGGGTAGGGGGATGGCATATAGGGGCCGGGTCCCCCTGGAAAGCTCCGGAACAACTAAAGACCTTGAAGTGTAGTCAAACTTGAGAATCCTTAGGGATCTCTGTCAATGTCTTTGCCGTTAATCTGTATCTGGCCGCCCGGTGTCTCCTCTCACTTCATGCTTCCTCCTGGGGATGCCCCTTTGGGGATACAGATACAACAAGCCTAGCTTCAGTGCAGAACCCCCTCTGTATCTCTCCTACTCCTATTATATGGTTCAACTTTTAAGCAGAACACAAAATGCGTCTCCAGAAATTAATACATTTAATACGTAATGTTTCATACTTCCATAACACACAAGAAGCATTATGTGTATCGCTTGAACTGGATTCCAGAATAGTGTGGGTGAAGAACATTAAAACGTCTTGGATATCAATCAATAAATCCTGACTTGATAAGTATCTTTTTGATAATTATTTGATATTTTTTCACCTTTCATACTTATACCCGTCTTAAGCGGATATTAAAAGCTTTGTTCCACCAACACTAAATATGTTGTATCCACGAATTAATATCTTGGAAACGGTATGCAGAACATTTTACAGGATATAGATCAGTCCTGAGAAACGATAGTTTCAGGGAGTCAAGCCATTCCGCTATTTCCCCTCCCTTTGTGGCTACCAAAGTGGAAAACCAATAGGGAAAACCGCTTTCATGAAATGCGTGTGCATGTATGTGAACTAGTAGCTACTGTGGGTAAGTAGGGAAGTGAATATTCTGTTCACACCTCCGGAGTACTTACTGTTCTCCAGATCTGGTGCAGATGAATTGCTTCTAAGTTTACTTATATGCTCTTATTTAATACATTTGTTAATTTTGTTACTTCCACCCGCTTTTGATTGAAAAACTAATATAAATCACATTTTAAATAATCCAAAATCGTATTAACAACAAAGAAGATCACAACAGTAATTAAGAGGTTGCTTTTATTGACCTAAGGTTGATTTCGCTATCTTAAACAGTTTCAAAGTCACTTACACCAGAAAATATCAGAAAAGATAAGAAAAGGCTGTACACAGCAAACAAACTCTCATATCTCGAAATAAACTACACGGTTTGATATACAAAAGCTTCCATATTTAATAGATAACAACATTTATAGATAAATACTTCTCCTAAATTATGCTCTAAGGTTGACCCCTCTACTTCAGTTTATAAGAGTTATGTTTTGTTTTTTTTTTTTTTTTTTTTTTTTTTTTTTTTTTTTTTTTTTTTTTTTCCCTGTGAAGTGGTGTAGAATTTACGCTACAAAATATCAGATGCTTTAACATGCTTAAAAGTATATTTACAACACAAATATTACATCGACAATGATAAAATTTCTATGTGATTAAACAGAAATTCCAAGTTATAATACTGCATAAGAACCAAAAACGTTACTTTGTGATAAATAGTTGCTAATAAAACCTCAGGCAAGTTTTTGTAAAATTTACAGAATTGTTTAAAAATGGATTATATAATTTGATGATGTATAAATTAAAAAAGTAAGTAATTTATAGCTAGAATACTTTGTAAGAAGGGTTTAATGAAACTATGTGAACAAATAAACCAAAGTGAATGTAACGCTTAGGGTTACTTCATTTCCAAGCAATTAGGAGTATTCGTGTCCAAATATTAGGACTTCCATTTCTGCAGTTGAGTATTCTGCAGCCAGAGGCGGTACTGCCTCAATTGATGTGTAAATATACGTTGGAATTTGCAAAAAATGAAGATCTTTGCTGGTTTTCTGCGTTTTATTTTTTATAATTCTTTCTTTGTAAACTTGTAAAGAATCGTTATTTAGTTAAAGAAAGTTAGAGGACTGAAATATTTGCGGTGTCTTTCGCCACAAATATTTCGTTTTGTTTGTAACGTGCTTTTTGTATTTGTAGATTAGCTTGTAGATTGTAACACACGTTGCAAGTTTTATTTGTATGAATCCGTGTACATGATAATTACGAATAGTTGATAGTTGATTACCTACCTTTAAACTTGCTTAACTTGGCGTATGTGTGTAGGTAAACAAAGCTAAGCATTCTTACCTCTAAAATGAATTCTCTGTAGAAGTTTTAAAACTATGTTCTTTTGGGGCAGATAACGGTATTTTAATATGCTTTATTTTATCAATCAATACTCCAAAGTTAACAGCTATATCCACATACAAAATCAAATTTATACAAAATCTCTTTTTAAAATTAATAAATTTAAAGGTAATCAATGCAACATTAATAATAAACATTCACGACAATAACCTCTTACTCTTCATAACCACAACATAAGTAATTAAACGAATTTCATGTAGTTCTAATGTACAATGTGTACAAATGTAACCGACAGGAATGAAGCATTCGGGGTAATCAGGGTTACAAGAGTAAGCAGAATCTTATGTATGTGTTTTGTGTCAAAGAGTCCAGATTTCATAACTTCTATAATAAATGATAACTAGAGAGTGTGATTTTTATGAAAAGTACAGGAATGGATTGAATTTGCAAGGAGATGCTAGGGATTGCGACATCAGATATTATCAATACTCAGATGTTTCAAAGGGTTACTTTTTAAAACAATTTCATGTCGAAGGCAATATAAAACTGGCTAGTGTGTTGCTGCTATTTAAAATTATTATGTCAGTATGAGCACGCTACAATATACTCAATACATGGGTAAAATAATTATTAATCAGATAAAATGAAATAAATAATTATTTTATTATTTGAATGAATATTGTTAGGTGGCGTTTCATCCATTACCAATATGATGGGGGCTTTAAAATTATAGTGCAGCAGGAAAATAAAGGGATATTCAATGTAATTACTGCCTAGTTGTGCAAGAATACGTGTTTTAATATCGTCGACTGATACATGAAATTACTACAAACTGTTTTAGATTTAAAATCTACCTCTATAACGTCATGCGCAAGTTCTTAGTTAACTGCATGTCTTGTACGTGTACAATTCATTTTAATCGGGTACTTGCCATGCTGAATATTTTGTTCACAAAGACTTGACTCCTTGCAAAAACGCGCTAGTAAAGTAGTATTTTATTCACGCTTTTCTTTAACGATAATCAGGAATATCGCCGCATCCCACGAAGCTTATATAAATGTGACAAACGTGGTATGACAAGCAAAATCATGATGCATGACTGATCACTGAACCATGTTTATACAAAATGGCAAGCCTATCCGTTATATGATACTTCAATAGTATCTCCGTGATAACAAATCCTACATGACACAAAGTATCCAAAGGGCTTTGACCTGCCACAGAGAGATAAAAAATATGTGAAATATGAAACACTTTGTTGCATGCTTGCTGTTTTAGTGGAATTCTCAAATGGGTGGTTTGAAATGAATGTCGTTGTGCTGCAAGTTTAAAGGTCATTGAGGTAAAGGGCTATAGGGCGTTGGTGAAATGCATGTAACTGACCAATATTTTTTTTTTTTCCTTTCCTTCTCCCTTGCATTCAGTAAACATGCACAGTGATGTATTTTTCGAAGTGGAATAGCTAGGGTTCAGAACTAAAGGTAATGTTATAAAATAGTTGGATTAATGTGTTCCGTGTTGCAGTGACATTTGTGGTTGGTTGTATGTTATATTGGTTACCTACGAAGCCAGTTTTCAGTAATCGGAACGGTGACGTCTCGGTAGGAGGCGGATCAGGTTGACTATATTAAAAATGTTACGCTTATTTTCTGTTATAAACGTTAATTTTATTATTTAAAGCTTTACAACACACTCTCTCCTAGCAATACTTTTTGCGGTAGATGAAACTAGAGCAAGCCAGTTTTTCTTGTCCATGTACAATATTTATTTTCCATGACAATGCACAATTGCGGTGGTAAGCATTATGACAATTTATACATTTGAGCATCGTTCTTCATTTATTTCATTAACATTTTCTCATTTACGTAATGTTTTGGCATTTTAATATAAATATTGATAATAATTCCCTAGAAGAATAATACTTAATTATATTTTTAAATTAGGTGTAAGAAAATTCACACTTTTACCGTATTACTCTAAACAAAATACTTGCCAATGAAGCATTATGCCAGTGTTATTTTATTTTAAATAATTTCTCAAATTATCCGTCTCAGTAGTTTTTACTCTTGATCCAAATCTGTAAATTTTACAAAATGTACGAACCCGAAGTAAGGTAACAGGTTGAATCAGCCACCTACTAATTTGTAGATGTGTTGCTTCGTTCTTCATCTCGACCGCTAATTTACCAGTACGGGTAGAGCTTGACAAAAAGTGATGTAAACTTTAGGCCTTCCCAGAAACACGATGTCTTCATATTCATAGTTGTACCACTCTGGTTAAATTTGCTATATACCATGCATGTTATGGTCTCCTAGGAACCACCTCGCTACTCAGCTGTTTATCTCCCTCCATGCCAGACAGCTAAACGGTGTACTTCAACTGGTAAACAGTTCTGGACGGACCTTCAAAATGACTTGGCGCGTTTTTCATCAAAAATAGGAAGATGTTCGACTAAGATGTTCGGTTGAAACCTGACTTAAATAAATTGGTAATGAAACAATGCGGCCATCGATCTAGAATAAACTATTTAACATATCTGCACAAATGGGGTTCAATCTTACTATTACAATGTGCCGTGTATTTCTACGGTGTAATGTACAGCTCGAACTTGAACATCCTGTGTCGTTCCGTAATGTGGTGTGGGAGCAGTTGCTACCCTTCCTCTCTTTTCCTTATTGACACGCCTGCTATAGAGCGTACATTGCTACACATCCTGAAGGAGTCAGTGTGATTGGCTCAGTTAAATAGGCACAGTCCTACTGATTCCATGGTCACGGGTTCTAATCCGGCTCAGACCAAACGTTTTTAAGTGTGCTTAAAAGCGACAGCCTCATGTCAATAGAGTTATTAACATGTAAAAATTCCAGCGGGACTAAATTACGGCACACAGGGGCACTGACACAATCTTCGTAATTGACAGCGTTGTTAATAAAATATGGTTTTATCCTGAAGGTTAGCATTTGAAGAACTATCATATGGATTCAATACTGCAGAGCTACGGATTGTTTTTGGAGAAGTATTAGACTGTTGCTCAATATTATAAGAACGCTTGTAATTATAATTGTTATGAAATATTCAAATTACAGAGAAGGAAATATTTCATTCTAGCATCGACTAGAGCAACATGCTATCAGACAACGACGAAGTTATACGGCAAGAAACCTCTAGGAAAGGGCAGCCACGTCCCTAACTACTAAGTGGTAGCAAAGTAAAGGCTATGAATCGGAAAAAATATTACTTGATACAGCGCGTTCACAGATCTTCCGGACCGCCCCACGTCGGCACTTACAGTGGGCTTACGTGCATCACAACGATCATTTTAAATGTGCACTTAGAAAAAGGTATGTGTATGTGTGCGTGCGTGTGTGTGTGGTGTGTGTGGTGTGTGTGTGTGTGCGTGCGTGTGTGGTGTGTGTATGTGTATGTGTGCGTGCGTGTGTGTGTGGTGTGTGTATGTGTATGTGTGCGTGCGTGTGTGATGTGTGTATGTGTATGTGTGCGTGCGTGTGTGTGGTGTGTGTATGTGTGCGTGCGTGTGTGGTGTGTGTATGTGTGCGTGCGTGTGTGGTGTGTGTATGTGTGCGTGCGTGTATGGTGTGTGTATGTGTGTGTACGTGCGTGTGTATGTGTGCATGCGTGTGTGGTGTATGTGTATGTATGTGTGCGTGCGTGTGTGGTGTGTGTATGTGTATGTGCGTGTGTGGTGTGTGTATGTGTGCGTGCGTGTGTGTGTGGTGTGTGTATGTGTATGTGTGCGTGCGTGTGTGGTGTGTGTATGTGTATGTGTGCGTGCGTGTGTGGTGTGTGTATGTGTGCGTGCGTGTGTGGTGTGTGTATGTGTGCGTGCGTGTATGGTGTGTGTATGTGTGTGTGTACGTGAGTGTGTATGTGTGTGGTGTGTGTGCGTGTGTGTGTCTGTGTGTGTGCGTGTATGTGTATGTGTGCATGCGTGTGTGGTGTATGTGTATGTATGTGTGCGTGTGTGTGCGTATGTGTCTATCTGTCTGTCTGAACAGCATAACCAAAAGGAAAAGTAGGTTAAAAATCAAAGTTGGTACTTAACATCTTTATTCTTTAATACCTTTAAAGGATGCGACACGAAGATTTTGAAGAAAATCCTCCACCCTTAACTACCCATTATATGGAAAAGTTTTCGAAACTTCTGATTTTTCAAAAATGACTTTTAACGATTTTTATTAAAATACCAGATGTGTAAGATATTTTTACGGGAAACGAAATTTATATTTCCAATTTTCTGACTATAGCCTTTACTCCTGTTTGCTCCTGATGACTTTTGCATAACCGGTAAACTGTAAGAGATTGACCAAATCTTACTGCACAGAAGGTGTAGATCTAGCTAAAACACACAATTTATATCAAATGATATTTTTCGTGAACTGAGTCATTTCGGAGATATTCCTTATTTTTTAGAATTTTTGAATACTTAGAGACCGTTCTGAAATGGGAGTCGTTATTCATTTTGACCTCTTGATCATGCAAAGAGAACGGAATTTCAAAGTTCACATATAGAGACCACCCTTAGAACATTTGACTATCACTTAAAGCCTACTGTATTTCCGTTGCACCTGCGAGAGAATTAGCAATAAGATAATTTGTACAAATGTTTATCCCAATTAACGGGAACTAGAGGAATAAATGTTTGTAAGAATAGTAGAGGAATTTATGTGAGTGTAACACATCAGAGTTCTTGCAGCAACAGTTTTACTGTATTTTACGTGTTACCAATTATAGATAAACTATTGAGAATGAAGAGGACTTCACAGACTATTCCGTGAGAATACAAAATAAGCATATATTTTATTTTGAATGTAAATATCTTAAATATACCGTATCCTAATCAAAATTGTTAAAGCCGCTTTTAAGAAAATGAGGGTAATTTGATGTGTGGGAATCTTGTTGAAAATCTTCCTTGAAAAGCGCTTAACCTGAATACCAAGTTTGATATTTGATTGAGTTCACGCACATTAGCCTTTTCCTAAAAGCGTGCAGCTTTTCATTTTGACAAAATTAAAGCGAGATCAGTATTTCCGCGTGGAGGGTTGTTGGGATTAGAAACGTTCATAAAATCTGTACGTTAAATCCTTTCTAGATGCTGACGATTTAATATAAAACATTACTGTTAATTCTGCTTTTGTTTGGAAAATTTGCTCTTCTTTGTCATTCATATTAATGAATTTTGGAAGCCTCAAGCTGTTCTAAAATATCAATACCTAATTCTTTTTGGCCCGACGTAAATATCTTGTGAATCTTATATAAGGTGCAGAGAAAGCAAAACTTAATTATGCCTTCACACAACCACAGAGGAGAATTAAACTCTGGTGTTTTAGGAAATACATTTATCTCATATTTCATTACGATGTGTAAGTAAATTTGAAAATAATTTAATTTTAGAATCAGACATAAAATATTATTGTAACATGAAATAACTTAAATTGCTCACTCAGTTAAATTAAAGGCTGAAGGCCTTCTTTGATCTAAAAGTAGGTAGGTATATTATGAAAAGGACTATCCTCAAAGGTACCTACTTTAACAGAGTTTGTATAGCCACGGTTATATGAAGCTCTAACATGTTTAGCTCCGCAATGATGAAGTTTCTAGTTCACTAGCTTTATTTCCGCTCTACCATGCATATATTGCGCTCTTCTAGTTATTTCTGCTGTATCGTTGCTTGTAATTAAAACTGCCACATTTTCAATATATGCACAGCAATAGAGCAAATGCCGGCGGTACTAGAGCGACTGCAAGTAACACTGCATTTCACATTTCTCTGTGGGAAGAGCGAGACAGGCGAACAACACAGAAACAAAGGAAGAAAGATTTAGTTTTATTTTATGATCGTCTTGTTTCTTTCATAATTCTTGAGTGGCCTCTTTCTAAAGTAGAAAGGAGGGGAAAATTTAAAGGGGCATTGGAAAAGCATTTTCTATGTCTTAAAGAAGAATTTTGTATTAATCAGCAAATTGATGAATTAAAGGTTTTTCGAGCATAGCTAGGTTAAAGAAGCCATTTAAGGAAACGCATGTTAGAAATACTACCGCATAATAGCTTTAAATGGTGATTACGCTAACAATTAATTATATCATTGGAAATATTGTTCATTAGATGGCTTCCCCGACTTTGCAAGGGTAGCTTGAGAACTGGAAGAACGATTTAAGTAACTTCATTTACCTTACCTAGGACCACCTCCGTAGCGCAGTGGTAGCGCGCCTGCCTCTGGCGCGGAGAATCCGGGTTTGATGTCCGGTCCTGATGTGGGTCTGGGAGGTCTGGCACGGAGTGCACTCAGCCTCATTAGGTCCCTAAGGTGTCAATTATGGAGCTTCTTAATCAAGAAGTATTGATCCCAGAGCGGGAGAGCTCGGGGCGCTGACCACGTCCCATCATCTAGTTCTTCACCTACTCATGACGCCTGTAGTGGGGAAAGGTGGGGGACGCAGTGGCCGGGCGGTAAGCCTTGTCCCGAGAAGGACAGTTGCGCTAGGGAGTACCTTACTTAGTTCTTTAAGAGATTGTTAGGTATACTTTATGATACCTTCTCTTTACCTGTTCTAGTACTAACTGTGTAAATCCCAGCAATTCGTAATCAAGGATGAAACATTCTGATATACACACAAAAGGAGGTGAAACATCAGCGGAAACTCTGAATTCCGTAATCTCCTCCCCTAAACATTCTCCCAAGTTATGGAAATGCCGCGTAGCCTATACATACCCTTCGGCAGTTTGGTCACACGATAACCACGGTAGATAACATTTTCAACTTTTGCTTCTTCTCTTTAGCCCATAAATTACTTAGAACTAAAAGCTAATTCGTTTGCAATTAATACAGAAACCCTTAATATATACAACCAAATGGAGCAGAAAATGTTGTAGAAGAAGATTCCTTTTCACTCATATGTTACTCACAAGATGTGCATGTTTCCTAATATCAGTCGGACGCATTTCTCTTTCTTTATAACATTATTAATCATAGCCTGATAACAAAGTTATTAGCAACTTCGTTGCCTGTAACGATGAACCTAGCGAAGGGCCTTTCCATCACTGTTTTGGTCTTCCTTGGTCCGTAGGACCAGTTGAAGCGTATTGAAATACCAATTTTGGGAGTCTAGTTATTTCTGTTCTCATCATATGGTCTCTACATATAAAGGAAATAAAGAAAAGGTTTCTTACATGAGACTTATTAAAATATTTTGGCATTGGTACCGCTTGTGTATCGTAACTTTATAAGCAGATTCGTTTTTTTTTTTAAACCTCTGCCTATGTAGTTAAATTGTAACCATCTACATATACTCTGTTTACAGTCTTTTTAGACAGTCAAAGGGGGAGATTTATCCTTCCACTGCCTCAAAAGACAAAAGTATACACATGTGTACAAATGAATGGAATAGAGTATACTAAGTATTGGACTTATCTTGCATGCGTCTTCCCTAGAGTAACAGCTATTTTCTACTCCAAACACTTTCTCTTTGGAAAGTTTAACCTTCTTCCATAACTCCATTGTGTCTTGAATTTAGTTCTTTACTCTTTCATTAATTTATGAATTGAAATTTTAAGGTATCTTATAGCCCTTTGTCGTCAAAAGGAGTAGGGCTTTTCAATGATGAAAGAGTTACTCAAATTGGTTGAGTGGCTTTTAAAATTACCCCTCCCCAACACACACACACACACACACACACACACACACACACACACACACATACACACACACACACACAGACACACACACATTTTCTCTTTATAATGTTTGCATAAATGATATAAATTTGTATATTAGTTAAATTGGTTCATAGTTATTAAAATTATCCCTCCTGACACTTCAAATTAGGGGTTAGGAAGTGTGTGGAATAGATCCTATCTGCAGATCTAGTATTTGGGGAAGCAATATAAAAATAAACATTTTTCACAAATTAATCATATTAAAAGGAATACTAGGATTTTTATTTTATATCGAACTTTATTTCTGGCTTTTGCCATGACCCGGTTTATAAGGGTGTTGGTCACCCCAGTATTTGAACGCCAGTAAACGTTCATCATCATCATCATCATCATCATCATCATCATCATCATCATCATCATCATCATCATCATCACCACCACCATCACCACCACCACCGCCACCACCACCACCGCCACCACCACCACCACCACTACCACCGCCACCACCGCCACCACCGCCACCACCACCGCCACCACCACCATCACCACCACCATCACCACCGCCACCACCACCGCCACCACCATCACCACCACCGCCACCACCACCACCATCACCACCACCGCCACCGCCACCACCATCACCACCACCGCCACCACCACCATCACCACCACCACCGCCACCGCCACCGCCACCATAAGTATCATCAGCATCATCATCACTATTCTATGGTGTGCATTCTACTGCATGCTTGTAGAATGTGCATGATGAAGACTATAAGAGCAGGGCAAAGAACATTGATGTAATCAAAAACCTGCCAAGAAAAAATGAAGTTAGCGTATTGTGCCTGGACAAAGAATTCAAACATTAAACAGTGCTTTTCTTAAAATAAAAAATAGCACTGTTTTACAAGTTTAAGCGGTTGCTTTTACTTCAAAACTAAGACTACAGGTCTACAATATAGGAAGAAAGTATGCTGATGGCAACAATAAAGTAAATGTATTTATTTTCAACGTTGTATGATTGATACATTGTCCATCGGGAAGAATTGTGCATATTTGAGAGCTATTACTTGAATCAATATTTAAAATCATTGGTAACACTCTAACCACATTTTAAATACAGTATTTTCATTTAATAATTTAAGTCCTTTATTTATATTTATGAGCAACGTGGAGAAATGTACGCGTCCATCAACACACTTTACCTGAACAGGAAATATATTATGTAAACACCACCAGTGCTCACAGCTGTTGCATACAAAAACGTCACTGCGACTAGGTGTGTATAGCTTTTCAACATTGGTGCAAATGTAGTGAGTTTCATAAATATTCAGTGCATTAGTTTGTGTGTTCATAAGCTTTCATTGAATTGCTTTGAAAACATTTGTATTACCGTTTGTGGATAGTTGCGTTCAGGCCATGCTTCAAGATAAATGGCAGTGCTTGCGAATATTAGTGTTGGCATTGCGTCTGTGTAGCTTTGCCAGATTCTCAAACTGAAAATAAGGAACGTGATTATTCTTACTCTGTTCCGTACTCAAGAGGTTAAATACGTCACTACAGTTAGTGCAGTACCAAGTTAACATTATATTTTCTTGGTTCAAACCAAAATAAAGCTTTATTATTTATAGAAAAATTTTATAGAACATCTCTTGAATTTTCTGGCTATAGCCTATGTAGTCCTATTTATTCTGGATGTCTTTTGCATAACTGGTAACCGTAAGAAATAGACCAAATCTTAGCATACAAGAAATGTAGATATTGCTAAAATACAAAATTTATGTCTAATTAAATTTTTTGTAGAGTGAACCATTTCGGAGATCTGCCTTATTATTTGTCTGAGTTTTGGAGAACTTTACTTCCTTCAAATGGAATTTCGTTATTCATTTTTATGTGTTAACAGTGCAAAGAGAGAGGAATTTGAGAGCTCTAAAAGATTTGACTGTCGATAAAAGTCCACTGTATTCCCATATTCCCCTTGTACCTACAAGGAAATAAGTAATCAGATAATTTCTGCAAATGTTTGTCACTAACACGAAAATATAGGAGTACGATTTTGTTAGAATGGTTAGTGCAAGTGTAGAGAAAGTCATGTGAGTGCAGCACATCACATTTTTTACGTTAGTTTTGTTGATGTTAAGTGGCTTCCTTAGGCCGGATTTACTATAGAACACCTGAATGCAATTATCCACAAACGGTTATACAAATTTTTTCAAAGCAATACATTGAATGCTTATGAACAGGCAAACAAATGCATTGGGTATTTGTGAAACTCACTACATTTGCACGTATGTTGAAAGGGTATACACCTTACTCTATAGGAAACAGCTGCGGGCATTAGTGCTCTTTGTATAATACAGTAGAATACACGTCCTACAATAGTAAACTATTTCTGTAACACTTCTCATTTTCCAAATATTGGAATGTTTTCTGGTTTGAGTAAACAACTGAAAGGAACTTCAGTAGATACTGTTGGTGCCAAACGCATGTGCCCGAAAACACGTCCAGACCGGTGTGTTCATGATTGCTGTTGCTATGCTGGTACACAAAAGTATATTTTGTTTAAGTACATTTGGAGGAAACTCTTTATTAGTCCAGGTAAAGCTTTAAAAAGATCTTTTAACCCAAATAAAAATTAAAAATTTATTTATGCTTTCGTTGAATAAACAAAGCAACATATGGATTTAATACAAAAAGCGGAAATATTTTTGTACTAACATCAGCATATTGTTTCCAAAAAGTTCATACAGACTTAAAATAGTTTGTATACATATTTTGCTTGTCTGTGAGTAGGAATGGACCAGCCTTAGACAGTGTGCACTAAGCAGCCGAGCGGTGTGTATTCAGCCTACACCGCTGTATAACAGCGAGGCCTTTGGATCTGATAGCCCAGTAGACTGCTACAACAATACTGCCACGTATATACCTAACATTTTGTTCAGACTGTTGCCATATTTTCTGTAAAGCATAATGATTTTTTGGGGTTTCTCCATAGTGTGAGTGAAGAAATACTTTGATATCAAGGTCGCCGTTGGCAAAAGTATTCGGAATACGATACTCAGTGGGAAAGTTGATTGCTAGGATTACTGCTGTGTATCAGAGCAACTTCCATTAGAGAATGTAGAGTGCAGAGGATTCAGTCAATCCATTAGTGAAATCACTTTCTATACTGTCTAGTGACTGTGATCTAATTTTCATCGACATGAGTATACCAGGCCTACCTGCACCGAAACGAAGTTAACAGTTGAATTGGAGATAGTGCTTCGTGTGGGTAGACAACCTCTTGCCTTAGTCTTTCTAATATTAGGAAACATCCATGTTACAACGCCATTCCATCAGCTCAAGCTACAACGGAGGTAGGAAGGAGCGATTGGATTAAAGGAAGGGGCAACACATCGAGCAACACATTTTTCTGAAACTACTCTTCATTGTCGCTACGTATCGCCTTTCATTTTCTACCTCCCCTTTCTTCATCCTTAATTCTTCTCCCCCACTCCCCCTCTGGCAATGTCATTAAGGTTATTGCTTGCTTATTCCCTTACACAAGTGAGACGAACCTGATATTTGTAGAATAGCTCTCAGATCCACTTCTTCTAGCACGACAAAAGTCATTCCATGGTAACTCGGGCGTGAAAATTCTCACTTCACGTTCAGTGTCGGCTTCAGTTTGTAAATGATCATCATCAGGCTGCGGTACATTGCCTTTACAGATCTCGGAGATTTTCCCCTTGTGTTTTACGGCTACAAATTGTTGCCAACTTACAGAAATTCCTTTCAAAACGTTTATTTTTATTGCAAAATTCTTTCAAAGACAAGCTTTCAAATGTGTAGTATTTTCAACTTCATACCATGTTATTAAAAGTCAAATAAATCAAAGTAATTCACTAAAAATTGTAAATACTCTGCATTCATTTAAGTCACAGCACAAAGAAGAATAAACAGAGCTCCTCTAGTACTTCGTGTAATGATTCGTGTCGCGATTGTACTACATAGCTTACTGCAGTGCAAACTAACGTGTTCAAAATTGCACGATTGGTCTTCCTTCTAACCTTGAGATACAGTTCATGCAGTCAAGCGTTATATGAGTAACCATCATGACAATGTGCTCTATCTGAAGTTCATTATTGAAAACTTTATTATTACCATTATAATTGCGATTATCACTACCATTGTTACTATTATTATCATTATTATTATTATCATTATTATTATTATTATTATTATTATTATTATTATTATTATTATTATTATTATTATTATTATTATTATTATTATTATTATTATTATTATTATTATTATTATTATTATTATTATTATTATTATTATTATTATTATTATTATTATTATTATTATTATTATTATTATTATTATTATTACTCTTTTTTTCCTTCAAATATAGAAATACATATGTATGTTTGGGTCTTAGTATTTATAAAGGTACACCAAGAAATGTTATATTCAACCGACTATATTAAATAACGCTCTTTCTCCTAATAAATTTAAATAAGTAGTTGAGAATTGCATTCTAGTATCATACTGTGACAAAATTACAATTTGGCAAATCGTACTTGTGACGCCAGTTTGACAAAATGACAAAAGTCCCGTCTAGCTTTTTTTTTTTTTTTTTTTTTTTGTCACTTTATTTCCTTTTAGATGAATACACAACACACTTCACTTTTACTGACGCTAACACAGTATTTCGTGATATTGAAAATAATAGCTGTTGTCTTCTCGTAACCTTAACAACATACAGTTTTCTGTCTTTGTCTCACCAAAGCAACTCTGAGGATACGAACTCTCAACATTAATTAAACTTCGTCACTATCTTCCTTTCGACGCTACTCTACACACGCAGTTCTCTCACTCCATACTTACTGACTAACTAAAAACTGACTCACTCGCACATTCAGCAAGCTTTTATACTGGCGATGACATAGCCAGATTTTTCTCAAGCTTCACCTTTTCTGGAACTTTCCAGCAGCAAGAAGATTCACGAACCAACCAGAAAACCCCGCTTGGGTCTGCCGCTCTGATTGTTGTTACGTGTTTTCCCGCCATCAGTGATGTGGCGGAGCCTGACCTTGAGCGCCTTTGGTTGCTCGCCAGCCTGGTATGTGGTGTTAGGTAGCTTGACTCTGATTGTCCTTTGATGTGCACCACGTGGTTGACGTCACAACACGATGAATATAAGACCTCTTGGTAAAAGAGAAATATTCCTTTAATAGTGGTGTCTAAATGTGTATAGAACAAAGCATTCAAGTTGATAAATGTAGTGAAATAATGCTCCCTTTCAAGACTGTTTTTATATAAAGGTGATTTCGATCCCTTTTCAATGATGACCATCGCTTTCACTTCAGAAGAAACGTTCGAAGCCAATATTGTGATGTTGTGCATTTTAATGCCTCAAGTAAACCATTTCTCTCCTAAACCTCCCTCGGCATGACCAACTCGTAAATCATGTTGTATTGGGTAGCACACCTCTCGTTATTTGCACCACTAACAGCCGATTTATTAGAAGATGCTAAGTCTGAAGCTGCTTTGTTTCATGCTGAACATGGCATCACACACTGATTTTTACATGCATTTCGGAAATTTGTTTAAGCCAATAATAGAAGTAATAAGAGCTGAAAAGAAATGTAGCAGCACACAGGGAATAAGATTTTATATTATACTTACATATAGGAAATATTTTTTTGTTGAACATGACTCCTGTCAACAGACTGCCGGAGCAAAGACGTGTGGCTCTCGCATGGTTCAAATTCACACAAATGATGTTTCACATAGTGGAGAGGACAAAACTCAGAAAGATAGAGGCTGGCCAGCTTTTAATACCAACGCCACTATTAGGTGACATTCTGAGCAGGTAGGCACAAAGGAAGGAATGAACCACACAGATAAAGTAAAAAATCTGATATCACCGCTTAGCTGAGATGTCAGATATGTCAGAACCACATGTCAGATACACCTACAATTGTTAAGGAATGTACCAACATTTTGAACCAGGCGTATGTGCTGCCTATTAAAAGCGATTAGGTGCGATTTTGAACATTGGTATTTTCTCCCAAAAAATATTGAAAACTTATTAGCTTGAACAAATTTACAAATAATTCCAATTTTGTTCGAGTTTAAGGAATTATGTTATTGACAGACAATGGTCATATTAGCGCAGAAGAGCTGCTAAAGTATTACACGATTTTGCTTACAACTTTTATTCTAAGTTACATGAAAATATTGAGGTAGTGAGTGAGTGAGTGAGTGAGTGAGTGAGTGAGTGAGTGAGTGAGTGAGTGAGTGAGTGAGTGAGTGAGTGAGTGAGTGAGTGAGTGAGTGAGTGAGTGAGTGAGTGAGTGAGTGAATAAATGAGTGAGCGTAGTTTAAGGGCTCGTCGACAACTAGGTCATTTGGGCCGGTGAAGATATTGATCCGCAAGGATGGTAGGCTCTTAGAGCCCTGTGTGCTTCTACCGTGACCCTTGGGTGGGAGGAACGAAACGAAAGAATCAAAGGGCAATCAGATCCGGATGAACAATAGGCGCATGCTGGCGCGGAGCCCCTAACGTTTCCAGTTGGTATGCAGAGACGCCTCCTGTCACGACACTCGGCAGAAATCTTCACCTCCGGGAGCCCGGAGTGTCCAGACGACGCCAGGGAAATCATCCGTCTCCCGTCCCCGACCCTACAGGCCTACGCCTGCCCGGTACGACCCGGAACGACGCCGGAGGAGGCCTTTACAGTGAGCAAGCCACCGCCAGCTAGTATGTATAGTACATAAGTTGAAGCAAATAATTATACAGTTTAATGGAATATTTTGAACCAATTTAATGGAATCTTACGAAGAACTGCAACAAGGTTTGGAAGTATTCCCTGTGTCACAGTACACGATTTACTTAGACAATGCACCTATTTTGAAGATAAGAAAATGCATATTATCCTGGTAAAGTTGTTCAATGACTGAATATAATTCCATAAACTTACCCGGGCTCAGATCCTACTGCTTTGAGTTTTTACAATAACATTAATGTATAACGTAAGGAATACTTTATATTTGAGTGCAAACCACATGTTTGACTTATGAGGCATTCACGAAAGAACATAAAAGAAAGTGATTGAGTACATCCGTCTTCAAAATAAATGCCCCTAAGAAAGATGTTAATATGGTAACCGGGAGATACACATGTTGAGTTAATTTATGTCTTTCATTTAAGAATGTATATTTGTTTCAAGACACACAAGAGCAATGGTACTTTGTTTGTCAGCATGAATGCATTTAAGTCGAAGAAGACGTTTAAATTGGAGATCATATTAATTTGTAATCAACATTACGTTTATCTAAGGAAGGAAATTGCATTACCGTACTAGATAGCTGATCATTTATTTACTTATTTATTTACTTGTTTGTTTATTTGTTTGCTTGTTTATTTATTTATTTAACGTGTAGCCCCAGTCACAGAAGGCTTAAACAATCTACAATCAACAATCTATCAATACAAATATAAATAAAATAGCAAACAGGAAAATATATACATAAACAAGCGATCAGTAATTCCCATATTTACTAGTAGTTAGGATGACACTGTTTTAACAATGTTTATCAATAAAGAGCATTGAGAGAAAAATCAAGGTCACTAATGATATTCTATGCATTAAACACATTCTCAATAATACAAAATATCTGTATGATATAGACCTGGGAGGACAGATAAGAACATCTAATCCTAGATTCAGATGCCTTGCATTAAGCTTAGTTGTACTAAAATAATTATCTATAAATATTTAACCAAGCTATAAAGCAACATTACATCAGGAACTTCCCTTCTAACACTCAGCTTATTAATACTAAATTCACCTAAAATATCATGATAAAGCCTACCATCATTATATGCTGATTTCTTATATTCGTTCCAGTAAAGAAATCTAATAAACTTTTTCTGAATTATTCAAATTTTATTTACGGAAATCTGAAAATGTGGATTCCAAAATATTTGCCATTAGACCTCATGCGGGCACCATACAACAAATTTAACGAAAATAAGACTTCAGATATTTGGAGTTTATAAATAAGAATGGTATTTTATGCTGATTAATAACTATTCTATTAATTGAACCACCAGTTTTCGCTTACATTTAAACCGACGTCTATGCGTGTTGATTATTCTTTCAACATGTAACATTTAAAATAACAGTGAAATGCATTATAACCACTCGACTATCAGCGCATCGCATATTCAACCTTCAGAATATGATATCCTAAGGGCTATGAGGGTGAATCGATTTAGTGGAACAAATTTTCCCCTCAATAGACCGCTCAAGGGTTTTCTAAGGATGTACACAAAACGAATTTACTAAAATGCACTGTTTGGTACCATCTCTCCGTTTAATATTGTCTTACGGGGTCTACCAAGGGGTGACAATAACTAATGACCAATGAATTGCTGACAGTTGCAATACGTGGCTAGAGGCGTGGCGCTGTAATGAGTACAAGGAAAGGCGGTGGGGGAAGGGTAGATTCCCTTTATCTCTAAATTCTTAATGCCTATTATCGAAAAAGTTGCAAATGTTGCTTGAAATAATGTTGAGTTAAACAATTCCGTATTGCAATAAAAGCTTTAACTTTGCACTTAGAATCACAAAAACGTGTAAAGCTTCACAGGGAACATAATGCAATATTATATTGAGAAATATAAAAATGTTTAATCCTCCTACAAATGTTCGCTATATTTATACTGCAATTAAAACTCGAATCGAAATAGCTGTGAACATAGTTGTCATTTACGTTATATTATAATGCAATTTCTACTTTCGAATGAAAGGTTCTTAAAATACGTATGCAATAAACCCCTTTTCTTGAGTGGCATTAAAATTTAATCGCGTTTCTGGGAATTTATTCAGTTTCTGAAATTTGTCTAACAGTGTTACCACGTGTAGTTTCTGATGTATAAGATATGCTGTCACAAATAATCAATACTTTCCTTTCATGTCGACGTGTTATTGGTTATAACTATGTCCAGCCAGTAGTTTGGATACTGCTGTCATTGCAGAGGGGTAAAGAGAACGAAAGAAGGGGGAGCTACGAAGGCCTCATTAAATAATCATGATGGCCTTGAATTTTACTAAATTCTGTACATACTTCGCCTAGCCTACTTACCTACACAACCAAACATAAAAGAAAATACTGCTTACCTGCCTTCTTTCAGGAATTAAACCCACTTGAAAAGTACAAAAGAGCTCTCGTTCTTCCTGCATGGTTTCTAATTAAGTTTCTCTGAGGGTATATTCCGACGTTCTGGATGTTTAATCTCAATAGTTTGCGTAACGAAATAGTAAAATAATGCAGTGCAACTACTGCCATAATATAAAGCATATACATTTTAATTCAAAGGGTAGAGCACAATTAGAAAATAAATAATGTCGTAGCTGGGATTTGAAACATGAATATTTGCCTTGCTATGCCGTTCCTCTAACCAACTGAGCTACAATGCCAATATGCCGGTATAAAATTAAGTTGCACAACTGGTGCCTTTTCCTGCTAACAAGGAGTTCAAAAATTAATTTTGAGAGGACATATCCCTTTGACGACGTACAATATCCTACGTAAGTACTTTAAGCAGCGAGATTCACTATTAACCACTATTAGGTTAATCAATGATAACTAATAGCTCTATACATGCCTTATGTTGGATAAATATGGGAAGGTAGAATTTTTCAGTTTTGTTCTACATTTCCAACATACCGCACACAGGGTAGGTGTGGAAGAATAATTATGTATTTTAAGTTTTACTGTGCATTATTGCTTGATTTGGCAAACAACCTTGGTAAGAAAACAGAGAACGAAAGGAAAGGGGTGAAGGAGTGGAGGTGGTTAAAAGGAACGGGAGGAATGAAGATGCCTCAGAAACTGGGATTGTGCAAAGATATCCCAGGACACTGTTAGTAGATTGAAATCAATTACTGGACATTTAAAACTTGATGTCAAGAGCCTTAAATCTGTAAGCACAGAACGCTTGTAATTGTTGTGAATATTGGTATCTGCCCTCATTGGAGTTCCTGGCGTGTTCCCTTTTCTGAGAATAAATTAGAAATTCTTAGGAAGGCAGTGTATGCTGTGATGAAAGGAAACACTACAAGTTGCGAGTTTGCTCCTCACTTGTTAATAACGGCTCCGCACATCAAAATTACAACTGTTAGTTATCTGCTGGGAAAGCAACCTACTTTAATGAACTCTCTCACCCTCCCCACAAAATTTTCATACGCACGCATGCATGCCAACACCGTTCACAATCAAACATTCTCTGCTGCTGCTGCTAGTTCTGGAAATGAGAGGAAAAAAAAAACAGAAAATGAATGCAGCTGGGAATGTTCTGGACGTGCTATAAAAAGCTTCAACTTCATCAGCAACATAGAAGGTGACATTTCAGTCTCGATCATAATTTGACGCAAGTGACTGGGTACTCACAATCCCACGTAATCAGGCCCACAAGTGTTATTAGCTTCCAAATAGAGGCCTCGAGTTCGACTCACGGCCGGAGAATGCCTATTTTTATCTTTATATCTTTATTCCCTATCCCCCCTAGTCTTCTTTTTTACAATCCTGTAACGTTGTACTATGAATGGATGAAACTAATGAAATGGCGTTCAAGTCAGTCCAAGGTCCACAGAGCTTTAAAGTTACTCTAGAGTCGTTTTCTCAGGATAAGGGAAAACCTCGGAAAAAAGCTTTATCCGGATAACTCACTCTAACCGAGATTCGAACTTGGAACCTCTTGAATGTGAGGCAGACACCCTATCACCATACCAGAGAGGCGGAATGTGTAAGTAAGATTGTAAATGTTTGTGTGAATTTGTTTATAAAGAAAAACCGAAAGGTACACAACAGTAAACGAATGGACATCATTGCCGATGAGCTGAAGTTCCATAGGAAAAGCCACCGATATGACCGCAGATATTAAACAAATGGAGTTGTTTGTTTAAAACAATGGAATCTCCGGATCGTTGTCTGTATGAACATACTAATTTTCAGAATTACTGGAAATAATTGTGATTGTCATTGTTTTACATTTCAATACAGCATATGTAGAGGAAGGTTTGCTATAAACATGTGATATGTTGCATTCATATGACTCTATTCTTATACAAAATATTGCTACAAAAGTTAATTATTCGATGTATTTGACAATAGCGTTACTTTCACACATGTCGTTGCAATGGAGGATGCAGTAGGCTAAAGCGATAGCCAGCATCTTATAAAGCCGGTCACTATGTGAAAGTTCATGCTACTAGAAGAGCCACGAGTACTAACCGCTTGAAAAAAGTAATATGCTTTCACATAAATTTCTCCATTAATGACAAAATTTACATACATCCATTACATATTATACTATTAATATAAAATAGGGTTCTTTTATTCGATTACGATCTCACGATATATATTTTCTTAACATTAAGCAAGAAGTGTTTATTTCTAATTTATACAATTAGTATTCAATTGTTTACAAAGAGAAGAACAAGAGACGCAAACTGCTAAGCCTATCCGTTAGATGTTTCGCAGTAGGAAATATTTTAATCTGGGCTATTTTGAAATTGGCTAACGCTTCAAAAATAAAAAATAAATTAAAAAATTGGCTCAAACCATGTATTTTAAGACCCAAACATTTTCCTGTAGTCAGTTTTCTACATATATCATATACCGGCATGGTAAGCTTTTATATTTTGGTAATAAGTAACTAAATATTAAGAAATTTAAGATTGTTTTCTCGTAATTAAAAGATTCCATCACATTTAGATGCAGGCTTTTTAGAAAAAAAAACACTTCAATTATCCTTGAAATATAATAATATACATGTGAATATTTGAATCCAAATCGTTACCCCAATGTTTTAAAAAATTAAAAAGCTGTATACAGTGCGAAAATTATAGTCCCCGTTCGTATCGTTAGGTGCTGTACTGGAGTACAACATATGGTATTCATGCAACACGAACATTTTCAAGAAAAATCCTCCCATCACAATCAAGACTTTGTTCTGTTATGTTTCCATGTCTCAGAAATTTGTCTAGGGATTCTTATTACAATAAATTACGTGTAAGATATTTGAATGGCTAATTAAATATTAAATCTTACATTTTCTGGGAAGAGCCCAAGAAGTCCTCTTCATTCGGAGTCTATGACTTTCGTAATATAATTTTACTACACAGAAAGTGTAAATGCCGCTAAAGCACTCGGTTTGTCCGTTTATGTCAAGTTAAGTTTTGTTGGCATAGATTATTTGCGAGACATTCTTATTCTTTCGAATTTTCAAATATCAGTACTCCTCTCAAGTAGAAAGTAACTTTTTTCCTCTTTGTCATGCAAGGAGTGTGAAATTTCAAACGATGGCATAGCAGCATAGTGCTCAAAAATCTGATGTGTTCCATGGAACGACTTTCCCAACTCTCTCGTCTACAAAACTATTATTCTATCTATTTCTTGCTCATTGAGGTAAACGTTCACTACTCATCTGCTTGTGGGCATAAGTAGAATACGGTAGGCTGAACCGATAGTAATATTTTTCAAAAGCAAAAATTCTATGCTTTTTTCATGACCACTAAAGAGAACTAAGAAGGACTAGCCACTTGAAAAAAGCGTAGGTAAGCATTTAAAAACTCCAACGAATAACAAAGAATATCTCTGAATCGTTGACGTCGCAAAAACATGCAAAAACATAATTGTGTGCTTTAATGAGCTCTACATTTTTTGTACAGTAACTTTTTTCTCATGTCTTAAAGGAAACAAATTGTATACAAAGTCACTCAGAATAAAGAGCACTTCAATGGCTATTCCCAGAAAATTTCAACTGATATAGTTAATTTGTCATGCAAATATCTTTAACGAAGGACATTCTTTATAGAAATCGTTTGAACGACTTTGACAAGATCAAAAATAAAGAGAACCTTTCTACATAAAGCGTAGTTTGAAGTTGAGGGTTTTGTTCAAAATCTTCGTGTCACATCCTCGCAAGATGCTGAAAGGAATTTAAGCGCGGTTTGCTTTTGAATTCTGCTTAAGGCTCGGAGCTTGAGATCTGTCATTGCTTTAAACTGCGGCTACAGGTATCACATAAGTAAAGCTAACATTACGTGTCCTCAGTGACAGTATCACTGTATTGGCAGCATGATATTGTGTACCTACGTGACTGCCTCAAAGCCCCAACTTTCAAATCTTAGTTACTATGCTCTCTCTCTCCCTCTCTCTCTCTCTCTCTCTCATGCGCACACACATATGGATCTTTTTATGAAACAGTGTTTTTCTGTATTCAGGGAGTTTCAGGACTTGTATGTTTTGGATGGCATGCGCATCCAGTTATATGAGCAGTGGTATAGTGAAGCAGTGAAGAAAGTAAAAACTATCGCTTTAGCGTACTGTATGCTTATATCTATAGCGAAATGTATAAATTAGCCTGCCCTCATGGTGTGGTGGTAATGTCAACCTCACACAAGCTGTCCCGAGGTCGACTCTCGCTTAGGCTGAATTATCCGGGGTTTTCGCTCATACTGTGAAGTTGAACGTTGGGTAACTGAACACTAGTGATCCTTGATCCATATGAGCATTACTTCAAGCATTTCGTTAACTCACGTGAAGCCGAACAAGTTATTTTACACTGTTGGGGGTGATCTTATTACTATTAAATTATTGATATTTTAAATTATATTTCACTCAAACACATGTCGTATTGCCAAGAATATTACTTTGCGTCTAGTTATTCAGATGGAAAGTACTATAATGCGTCGATTCAGTATAAGGGTACGGACCTAAAGAAAGGTCACCCCCCCCCTCAGAAGAGAACTAATGTATAGGATAAATCTGAAAATATGGGACAAGATATACACGAAGAGACTTTGGGGCATATTGCAGATAAATGAATTAAGAAGCTCTCTAACAGTATTATTATTCCTTGCACATAAAATTCAGATAAACTAATTCTAGGACTGTACATAGTGTAAATAAGTGCGCAAAGCATTAATTGTGGTACTAATGCAATAAATATCATATACCTGAGGACAATGGAGAATAGCTTTGAAAGCGTTTCGAAGCTGCCACGCTCTGCCTTGTAAGGATGATGTTTGTCTAGAAATCTATCGCTATTAACTTGCTTCCCCATAAATCAAATACAAGTCGGCTAGCTCAGCAAATGAATAATATTGGTTAGCAATGTGTCGGACTAACTGTGAGCAGTGCTGCATTTAATACACACAGAAGAAAATAGCCCATTAAACACACATTGCGTTGCGCAATTAACTCCATAGCACTACACGTGTTCACCAACATTCATACATTTGCGGGGTACTCTTTTTACCCAAGTTAGTACGGCACTGACTTTGAAATACATAGTATGAAATGCGACCGAGCAGGATTGCTCAGGCAATAACGTCTATAGCCCGCGTTCGGGAGGTCGAGGGTTCGATCCCGTGGCCGATCTTCCTGACCCATGGTTTTTTTTTTTGGAGGTTTCCCCTATCCAATTTCCATATCTTCCGAATTTCCTGTCCCTACATCTCATTACACTACTAATTTCATTTCACCCTTCATCCCGATAGGTTTCTTTCAGGGTTGTAAACGTCGGCGGTCGTCGCGGCAGCAACACGACAGGGGGAAAGCGTGCGCTCTAGATATCTCGTCCCCCGGATTGGACGACGAGCCACTGATTTCGGGACCCCCCCCCCCCATGCGATGGTAAAAGCTCTGGGGGGGGGGCGCTAAGCAGTCTCCGCCGTAGTGCTTCTAACTGGGAAAATGTAGGCGTCCTGTCACCTGCTCCGTCGTGACGTTTCAGCCGCCGTTAGGATCCATTAGCCTCATCCAACTTCTCAAGAGGTGCCCCTTTAGGGGCATAGGCACAAAAGATCGCCTTTTGGTCAAGGTGCTAATTCCCTCTGCGCAAGTTGTCATTTAGTTATCACGTCCATCAATGATTACCACTACCGGTGAAATACATGTAGATATCTCTCATGTTCAAGATGTTCGTCGCCAGGAAAGCTTCAAATAATATTTTTTGTATCTGTCATTGTTTGAGAAAATCGCCATGCCTGTAACCTTTATTAGTAGCTTCCTCAGATTAAGCTATTCTCAAACTGTTGATCGTGATAACATTAACAAAAGATGGAAATAAATAAAACGCACAGAGATGCATGAAGTGAGCTCACTTGTGGCTAGTGACAGAGCCAGAGGTATGGTAGAAAAGAATTCTCTAGCCACCTAACATGATCAGAAAACAAGCGAACTGTTATCAGCAGAGTTAGCAACTTTGTATCGATTTAGTTATGCAAGGTTTACGAGCAGCCAGGTATAGCATATGCAATGCAGCGTAATCTCAGTGAGCACCGATCACCATACAGTGTAAACGGTTAATGTAAACAACTATCACTGCATGCAACAAGGCCACATCACCTTGTTCTGCTTCAAATGTCAGCTAGATTAATTTATTTTATAATCATTCTAAGTTTTCTAGCCCTGTACTTATTTATACGGGTTCTACCAAAAATTTTAAGGACACCTATTGATATTTTGAAATTTTCTCTCCCAAGAACACATAACATTATACATTGTTATACATTCATAATATATTGCTTCAAACGCACATTGTAGCTGATTTTATACTTTATTGGGCCTCCTTTGGCTTCCAAACATAGTAAATTTACTCTTTTGGGTATACAGTTCACAAGACCCTACACTTTTGTGCGGTAATGTTATTACGAGATTCGGATGATGTCTCTTGAAGTTCTGGGCAGTTTTTCGGCCTGAGGGCAGCTACTCCTCTACCTTCCAATCTCACATGGATGTAACTGCCATAGTTCTACCCTCCCGGGGCGATGCAACCCTTGGTCTACCACTTCGCTCCACGTCTGAAAATGTTCCGCTTTTCCTATATTTTTTATTGTCTGTGCCACACACGATTTACTTATCCCCAGTTCAATTGTATTATCTCCGTATAACTTACCGCCCTATGAAAACCAATCACTAGCCACTTAATATCCTTATTCACGTTTTTTACTCATTTTAGCTTAACAATATACCATAAACAGATACCACTCCGACTTCGCTAGCTCATTCATCATAGGATTGAATCCGTTGCCAAATAGTGCTAATTCGGTATAGTAGTGCTAACTTTTTTCCAATTTGTTTTAAAGTTATACACATCATGTCAATTGATAAACAGTATAGGAAAACAATGTAATATTTATACATTTTCCTCACATATGTGCCTTTGTCTTCAGAGAAAAATGAAATTGACAGCCTATATATTTTCTTGATCACATCTTCAAAAACATTTAAAAATGATACTTTCTTTCGTTTTTTCTAAAACTGAAAAAAAATCGTAACTCCTTAAAAATGATGACATCTACATAGTTATGTTTTTAAAATTTACCCTTTACTAAGATAATATTTTTGACGAGACATAAGGCCGCTGTACAGATTAGTTCAAGGACAGAGCGTATTTCGGTGAAATATGCAGGTGTCCTTAAACTTTTGGTGGGTACTGTATATGAGTGGGATACTTCTGCAGAAGTGTATGAAAAGTGTAATTGAATTTGGGAATAAAACACATTATTTAATTTCACAAAATACTAAAATAATTTTGAATGCCTTCTTTGAGAAAGTTGTGAAGTAGAAAACAGTTACTGTATTCCATGAAGAATGCGCGTGGAAGACAAAAGCCAGTTACAGTTTATGCCAAGCTATATACACAGAAGGCCATGATGTAACACTTAAGCAACCAGGAGACAGAGTTTAAAATTCATTCTTGTTCAGAAAGTGATACCGGAATCATTGACTTGTAACATTAATAACTGAATAAAGAAATTACACTAGGATAGAAAATAATTTCAATAAACAGTTTCTGTATATTGAAATAAGAGCTTAATATAAGAAGCACTGGTTAAGATTTTGTCGGAGATATAAAGTCATAAGCCAGGAAAGTTATGTGTTGAGGAGAAGCACTTAGTTGTGAGTTTAGTTGAGGCAATTAGGTGTTCCGGTGAACTCGGTCAACAAGAAATTCATTAGCACGAGGTTCAACTGGTTAGAACGCAATTCGTTTAGAAATCAAAATAACCTCATAATCATGTATGCCAATTCTTAAAATTGGAAAAGGAAAATAATTCTTAGAATTTAGTAAGAATAAAAGTTGCCAGTAAGAAACTGAAGATTTACCAATGTATAAGTACGAACTTTGGTGGTATTGTCATAAAGTAGGCGGACTTAAGTGTGTAAAAGAGCGTGTATTTCTAAAATTAGTGTGTTAATACATATTATGTTAATATATATGTATATATACACGTACATACAGGATGCCCCCCCCCAAAAAAAAAAAAAAGAAAAAAAAGACACCAATAGTGATTAGTATGTTGTACGGAACGGCAAACTGAGCGGTTTTCAAATAGAAATCCTTGTCCGGAAATGCACAGTTTGGACGCTGCAGCGCATCGAAGTATACGATAGGTGTACATTTACATTTCGTTAATAAACCCAGCATTGAGCTGTCTACATTACAAACCGGCTTCTAATTTGTATCTCATACGTCATTTCAGAGTCGATATCGGTGGTGGTGACCCAATGCGTGGTTTGCCTTTAAAGATTATCAATCGCACCGTGGACTCGAGCAATAAGGTCCTCCACTGACGTTACAGGAGCGCCATACACCATACTCTTCATACAATTCCACAGAAAATAGTCCAGAGATGTCAGATCCGGAAGTGATCCACCTTTACCAATCCATCGATCTGAATATGTGACGTTGAGGTGATTCCGCACATTTACGTCAAATTATGCTGGAGCTCACGTCGGCCATTTCTGCGGCTGTGTACTGATAGTGTCGCACTGCTGTTACAAACGTTATTGTACTGGAAACTTGCATTAAGTTCAGATTATTCATTCTAGTACACAGATGCTTAAGGTTGCTTAACTTCCGTATGTATGTAATGGAACAGAATTTCTAAAAAACAAAAAGAGCGTTAATTAATCTAAGAAAATGGTCTTACAATCCTTTGTTACAGAAGCGTTTTATTGTGATCTATTATCGGCAGTCCGTAGCGCCTAAAGGGTAATCACATACTTGGCGGTAACCACAAGGGGATTCACCGCTTAGCATTTGAGCGATTCACGACAACTTGTGCTTCTCTTTGTTATTACGGAAACCGTTATTTTAAACCGTGCATTTATTGATCTACAGAAGCTAGCAAATATACTTCAAATGTTAGGTTTACTAGTGTCAAGATTTAGAAACACTTTCATTCGCTATCCTCAACAGCCGGCACTTCACTTCAAATTGCTCAAACGTTAGCGTCCATTACATATTTATGTCAACTTAACTGGTGTTGTCTGTCCTCACACCCACCCACGCATATCCTCCAAGAAAGATTCCACAGCAGGCGTCAGGAGAGAGGTCCAGTGGTTTAGAGTGGGACGTGGTCAGCACTCCGATCCTTCCGGCCAGTATATGTGGCATTCGAAAGATGACAGGAAAGATGATGAGGCAAATGGTGGAATGATGGCGGGGCAAACCGGAGTACTCCGAGAAAACCTGCCCCTGCACCGGTGTGTACACCACACATCCCACATTCGGACACCTGGGATCAAACCCGGGTCACTTTGGTGAGAGTCAAGCGGTCTAACCGCTCGGCCGCAGCGCGGTCTTCACGCGGCACGGATATGTTAGTACATATATTAATTTCTTGAATCGCCATTTATACAAAATCATAGATGGCGGGGAATGAAACAATGTTGAAACCTCTGGATAACCTATATTTTAATTCTGCAAATGTGAGTCCTGAAGGGGAGTAGTTAAGGAAGCTGAGCGTTCTGTAGATGCTTCACCTCCTTTTTGCAATTATTCAGGGGATTTTTCATCCGTTATTGGGAATATCTGGGGCTGCAGGAAATGAAAACTATAAAAAAGGGGTTAAGTGGAGGAATCATAAAAGTTCTTTGTCAGTGTACAATAATATCTCATAGAAAGGGCGGAGGTAAATGAAATTGATAAAATCATCATTTTTAAAGCTGAACCATGCAACGGTGGCAAACCAGTTATGGTATAATTGTCTAACTGATTCCGAGTATCTTGGAAGTTGTGGTGTCTTCATCCAGACAACTCTCTCCATTTGAGAGTCGAACTCAAACTCCACACCATGATGCATTACATCTATATTTCTTTCACGATTAAATACATAGAGAGCTGAATACAATGGAATCTAATAAAAGGGCTACACGTAATTGAATACTGTACAAAGATTCAGTATGCGCTAAAGGGGAGCAAAAACAATAATAGATGCAAAGTCTTTCGATCCGAACCTTTTACTCGTGTGCTCAATGTTTAGCTACCAATTATGTGGCTTCATGTGTTTAAATTTTTATCAGTGGAACCTGGGAAAATTCAATTTTGTTAATTGGATTTGGCGAGAGGGCAGGCAGTAGGGAAGTCCTGGTTAGGGGACGGGGGTCATGTTTAATGTACAGTGGAGAGGCGGAATGGTGACCCTCTCTGCAACGCTGGAGAAAAAAGGTGCGAATTTTACCTCCCACACCACACTCTTCTAAAATGGTCTTCTAAGTATAGCTGCAAGTACAGCACAAACTATTTCAAATAATGAATTAAAAATACAGAACGGAAATATGGTGATAATTACGCGATAATTGGCTGTGAACCATTTGGTAGTTAGAAAAAAAAATATTTTTTCGAAGCGTGTAACACTCTTTCGGTCTCCGCTTGGGCATAAATCTAAAATTGTTGCTTCCAAAATGATCACCCAGTTTAAAAATCCTTTTTCTATAATCACAATCCAAGTTTCCATAGGCTAATAGAGATAAAGCTCAAAGCTGACGACTGTGCAATGAAAATAAATACACAGAAAACTACTTGAGTGGGAGGGGGGGAAGGGGAGGGAATGGCTCAGGCGTTAGTCTGTGGCCGCATTTGAGAGGCCGCGGGTTCTATTTCCGAGACCAATCTTCCTGACCTTGGGTTTCCTCGGGGTGTTTTTCTAGGGTCACTAAGGCGAATGTTGGGAAGGATACTTACTTTACGTCCCCCGAATCACCCCCTTTCATTTCGTTCTCTCTAGCCGGTCTTTCCAGGTTATAAGAGTCAGCAGCGCCGCCGGTAGGATGAGCTGCCGTGGAGCTTGCGCTCTGGAAATACAGTGTTCGGCTGAGGTGATGCGCTGCGGTCGGCTGGCCGCCCGCCAGGGGGATTGATTGATCGGCTGGACCTAGCTTGATGACGCGGTTCCTATGGCGACCTGGAACTCACTTGGGCTGCAGAACTGCTTGGATCTTATAGAGACCCACGGTAGTAGTTCTGCCTGAGAAGTGTTCTGGCCAACTATAGGGTACTTTCATATCATCCTTCCTCCCGGGGTCTGACGCAAAATAAGCCATCGGCCCACGTACTAGAATCTCCTCCGTAACAAACAATACCTGGGGACAGTAAACAACAGTAATAAGCTTGTAAATTCGAAGTATGGTATTAAAGCAGCTGCCGATAGTATGGATCCATCTTAGCAGTAACCTGACTTACCGTGATGAAGTAAAACACTACATGCTTTTCTAGCAAACCTAAGTCTGAAAGACGGTGAGCACCTACCCTATATTCACTTTGTCCCAGATGCCTTTCTCTAAAGCCAATGAATCGCCCAGTTTCTTTATTATCGTGAAGATGAGGCAAAACATGAAACACTAAGCATTTTCTTGTCTGTCACGGTGAGGATTGGGATTCCGGCAGGTCAGGCGATAGCTTATTGTGCGTCAAAGCCTGGGAGGATGATATGTAAATATCCTACAGGCGGCCAGAATGCATCATAGGCAGTGGGTCCCTAACAAGTGCAGGCAGTTCTTCCGCTCGACGGGGTTCCAGGTCGTCGCAAATTGCGCGACACCACCAGGTCCGGCTAATCAATCAGTCTCCCTGGCATATATTTTTGTTTTCTGTAGAGTAAACCATTTCGAAGATATTCCTTTTTATTTGTGTGACTTTTAGAATACTTAAAGTTTCCTCAAATAGAAGATCGTTATTGAGTTGTATACCTTAGCCGTGTAAAGAAAACGGAATTTCTAAGCCTTCATATAGCGATCAGCTCTAACAGGTTTGACTGTCACTCAAAGCTTACTGTATTCCCATATTCCCCTTGCGCTTATAAGAAAATCAACAATAAGATGATTTCTACAAACGCTTATGTCAACTAATAGAATAGAGGAATAAGAGTTTGCAGAGTGAGTAGAGAAAGTCATTTGAGTGCAACAGATGTGTGGTCATGCAGAAAGCGGAATCTGTTATCAAATAGCGCCCAGTTTATGAAAGATTTGACTCGTTTCGTCTACTGTAAACCCTCTTGTACCCACAACGAAAAGCACAACAAAACTCTTTCGTCAAACGTTATGGAATTAACAATTAGCAAATAGAAAGGATAGGATTCTATAAGGATAGGTTGTAGAAGTGCGGATAGAGAAAATAATGTGAATGTACCATATTAATGGTAATTTAATAGTTTCTTTCATATATATACATAGAAAGGTGTCGGTTACTACTGTCAGCATGACAGGCCATGAAGCAGCACGAAGGATATACAGGATGAAAGGAAAGTCATTACATTCCTTCTAATATGTGGTTCATAGAAGCATTACAAACAGAAAAGTCTTACGGCATTGTTCTTTGATCAGCCCATTTAAAAAATATGGTTTTTGTTCCAAATTGGATACGTAATTCTACAAGAATGTATGAAGATAACAGTTTGTTACTTGTATGATGCGTAGAGTAACTGACATAGCTTCGGTAGTAGTTATGGGACATCACACCGGGTTACGAAATAATTAGTCACTTAAAAGACATGAGGGAATACTCCGAGTACCTTTTTCAGACGCGAGGTACGTCGACAACGTTGCGTTGAGGTTGGTCAGGGAATTGACATGATTTCCTGATGTAAACGCTTTCCCTTTCGTCTGATGTTTTGGCAGGTAACGGTTGTGATTCGCCTACACATGGAAGGAGACACGAGACGCTTGGTAGTGACGCCTGTTTGTGTATTGAACCAGTGAAAGTGACACACAATCTGTAGTGTCACCAGTTTATTTTCGACAAAACGATCTCCGTAGGAAATGGTCAGAGACAGAAACGTAAGATACAAAATGTGTTCCAAATACTGAGATCTATCACTGGTTTAAATTAATGTAATGACTTCCCTTCCACCCCGTATACTTCATGTTGATGATGTCGATTTGTGTAAAATTTTCTCTTTCCTCGTGGCTTGTCACACTGGCAGCAGTATTTCTTTTCTTCAGTATTCCAAAATTTTCTCTTCTGCATTAACGCCATAAATATTAAATGTGAAACGGCTGGAAAAATCTGAAGCGTATGTGTAAAAAACACCAAAGCTCCAGAAGGTACTGTTAGACAGAGACAGAAAAAATCATTTCACAGGTAAGCTGCGTTTCGAAACTGACCCAGCACATCAAAAGGTATTTAAATCTCCGAGGTAATGGATATGCATGAGCTACTTTGAAAGATTCCCAGTTTCTTTTTTTTTTTTTTTTCTTCTTTTTTTTTCCCCAAAAATATACCTTGCCTGGATAGAGTCCTAATATGAATGCAAACTACGCTTGTATATCGATTTTTAATATAATGTAGCAGTTACATGTAATGAAAATAAATGGAAACCAGAGGTAAAAGGAGAGACTTGCTCAGTATGTATACAGCATCATGTTAGCTTTTTAGGGGAGGAATGAGAGAGAAGGAGGGAAAAATCGCATGTGTACTGTAGGCCTCTAACGAGAAAATGTCGGAGGGGTGTTCCGCTCTCTGGAGGAGAAAGGGGGAACAGTAACACATGACAGATAACTGTAGTGCTATAAATAGATGTTATCGTACATTAACTACTGCGTTCCTCTCATGAGAGGGTGATTGTAAGGAATGTGTCTTACGTTAACAACCCTTAGAGTTTTCTGAGAGAGATTATGACTAGAGTTTCAACATATCAACAAGGCTTAGGCCTCTTAGAAAACAAGCTCTTATGTTAGCAATGTTGGGATACTGAAGAGATAGTGCAAGGTTTCTGTTCCAACATCGCAACGGTAGTACCCCAAAATTGCAAGCACAAGAGCATATGCTAAAAAGTTTAGGAGGCCTAAGTGATATTTATATATTGAAATTCTAGCCTAACCTTTCTCAGAAAACGCTGGAGTTGTGGACAAACACATTCCTCAGTACCACATTCTCGCAAGAGGAACACAGTAGTTAAACAGGATAGTATATTTCATAATTGATGAACGGTCCAGAAGATAAATGAGCTTTGTATCGTCAGACGTTGACCATTTTATATCCTTTGCAGTATAGCAACAAAGCGTAGCGAATTGTTTTATTAAAGCACCGCTGGCATTTTATAAGGCAAATAAGGGGTACATTGATATTGTATGTCGCAAAATATTCTTCACTTGTTAGCTGCAGCTTGTACACTATTGAAGTAACACACACTAGAAACTATGGCGAGATGAATATTTTGTAATCACCTACAGAGGTGGTCTCCCCAAACTTTTTTCATTGAAAATATTTCGTATTTTGGGCACTCGTCTTCCTTTGAAATTTTTCATTCGCATTCAAGAAGAAAATAACTATTTGGACTACTCGAGAACTATTTTATTGTGAAAAAATGACATCAGTTCACTTACTCCTCTGTCACCTTATTTTCTTCCCTAAATTGCATCACAAATACACAGTTTTCTTCTACTGACGTAACAGTCTACAGTGATATTGCAACTCCCATCTGTTTTCTTCTGGCACTCTTGACTCAGTCATTTCACTGTGTTTCTTCACTTCCTGTGTCTCTCATGCACCAATTCTCACGATACAATCACTCGACGCACGTTAAAACTTCTTCACTTCAACGCGACGTACCTTTCACGAAGTACCACACACACACACACACACATACACACACAGCTGTCTGGCACTCACTGACACACTGACCGACTCATGCCTGTAGCCGTAGCTCTGCTGTTTCTTGGCCTCCTTCAATAGTGGGGATGACATCACACGGTGCTTTCTGGAACACCTATAAACACGCCTCCCGTCGAATGCCTCTCGAGGGTTCCAGCAATCAAGCACCGCGCTCATTGTTAGTCACGTATACACAAACAGTTGCGTGGAGCAGCCTGTTCATGAGCACCTTTGTTTGCTCTCCGACCTGGTATGTGGTGTGAAGTAGCTTAGGCCGAACTTCCTCTCGTGTGCCCCGCACCCGGCGTCACATTATATTGTAAGGCAAGTTTATATGGCTTTAAAACGTGTAAATACTGGGTGATTGAAAACAGCACTGACAGCGCAAACTAATGGCAACGCATGTTGGTAAATACTTATTTGAAACTTCAAACGCTGTTACTACATCTGCGCTTAGTGTCTTCACAGGTACGCAAGTCAGTAAGGTGAGTGTTAACAGTCACACAGCGGCTTCACGCCAGACTGAATGGCATTGATCTAAATACGTAGAAGAATTAAGATGATTTAATGTAGTTTCTGATATATACTGGTCGAGTAGTATTGTAGCAGAAATGCCCTATAATAAAGTAGAAGGTCGACAATTCGATTCCTTTTTGCTATCTAATGCATATTACGATCCTCTTAATGGGTAGAAGGACGCTTTTTCACATTATGGGAACGCACAACCGGGATGTTGTTAAACTTTAAGGCCCCATAGCGTCCAAAACATGCTTTTCCGAACATGGTTTCTTTTTGGAAAATAATAAATTAACATTTCTGCACAACAGTGGAGCTACTCTGTCTTCATTTTAAAAGTGACGTGTAACAAACATACCACTTCCTCTCGGTTTTCATTTGGTCTCACAGAAGTTATACGTATCATTTACTCACCATCATAATTTTACTTTCTCTACTACGTACAGTAAAGTAGAGGAAGTATTGTATCCCACCCAAAAAATGCGATGTCGAGACTTCACCGGAAATATGTTTTGTGGCCCCTTGAATCCGAAATAAGCATTTCTAGAAAAATGTCCCTGTGTGTGTGTGTGCGTGTGTGTTTGTATGTGTGTGTCTGTCTATCTGTCAGTCTGTGGATAGCATAACTAAAAACGAAAAGTCGGTTAAAAACCAAAGTTGGTATTTAAGCTTGTCTTTGAACGATGCGACACGAACATTTTGAAGAAAATTACTCCACCCTAAAGTACCCTTTACATAAATTTTCTTGAGAATTACTCTAAAGATTTTGATTAAAATGCCATATGTTTGAGATCCCATATAGTCCCATTTCCTCTAGATAGCTTTTGCATAACTGTTAAACTGTTAAACCAAATCTTACTATACAAAAAACGTAAATCTTGCTAAAACACACGATTTATGTCTGCATTTTTTGATAGAGTGTACCAATTCGGAGATATTCTTTGTTCTTTGGGTGAGTTTTGGAGAACTTATACTTCTGTCAAATGGAACATAGTTATTCACTTTTACTTTCTCTACTACGTACAGTTAAGTGGAGAAAATATTTTATTCCACCCAAAACTTCAATGTCGAGATTTTACGGGAAATATGTTTTGAGGTCTCCTTAATCCAAAAAAGCATTTTTAGAAAACGGTCCATGTGTGTGTGTGCATGTGTGTGTGTGTGTGTGTGTGTGTGTGTGTGTGTGTGTGTGTGTGTGTGCGTGTGTATCTGTCAGCCTGTGGAAAACATAACCCAAAAACGAGAAGTCGGTTAAAAACCAAAGTTGGTATTTAAGTTAATGTCTTTCAACGATACGACACGAGAATTTTGAAGAAAATTGCTTCACCCTAAACTACCCTTTACATGAAAGTATTTTCGAGTATTATGATTTTCTTGAAAATGGCTCTAACAATTTTAATTAAAATGCCATATGTTAAAGATATTTCTATGACAAATTAAATGTACATTTTGAATTTTCTGGATATAGCTCATGTAGTCCTGTTTACTCTGGATAACTTTGGAATAACTCATAAACCATCGGAGATAGACAAAATCTTACTGTACAAAAAATGTAGATCTCGCTACACGATTTATCTCCGGATATTTTTTTCGTAGAGTGAACCATTTCGCAGATACTCCTTGTTATTTGTGTCAGTTTCTGAAAACAAGCTTTCGTCAATTGCGACATCTTTGTTCATTTTTATCTGTTAGCCGTGCAAAGAGAACGGTATCTCAAAGCTTTAAAAGATTTCACTATAGTTCAGCGCCTAGTGTATTCTAATATTCCCCTTGCACCTACAAGGAAATAAGCAATAAAATATTTTCTGTGAATGTTTATCTCAATTAACATGAAGAAGATATAGGAATAAGAGTTTGTAAGAATGGCTAGTAAAAGAGCAGAGAAAGGCGTGTGAGTGCAACACATCAGAATGTTTTATATGTTAACCGTGCAAGGAGAATGGAATTTGAAATCTTTAAAAGATTTGATTATCGCTGAAAGTCTACTGTATTCCCAGATTCTCATTGTACCTATAAGAAGTAAAACAATAAGATAATTTCTGCAAATATTTATCTCACCTAACACGAAGAAGGTATAGAAATAAGGGTTTTAACAATGGTTATTACAAGAGTAGAAAAAGTCATGTGAGTGCAACACATCAGATTTTTTTATTTTTTTTATTTTGTCATAATAAATATTTGCCAGAACTCGTACATTAAATGCATATTTGGTTGTGAATAAACCATACAAAAGCCCGGCATGACACTTTAGTTTTATATTGTGACGCGTCGCAAATCAGGGACTGTCGGAGCTAGGCTACTTCACAACACATAGCTGACCAGCGAGCAAACAGAAGACCCAAGGTCAGGTTGGCTCGCGTGACTCTATGTGTACACGTGCCTAACAATCGAGTGGCAGAATCGAAGGGGATTTTCTCCAGAACCTTCGAGAAATTTCACCGGCACGTTTGAGGAATTTCGCAAAAGGTCCGTGTGACATCATCCCCGCTATATAAGGAGGCAAAGAAACAACAGAAAGAGAGAGTTACAGACATAAGTCGGCTTCTCGTCCTGGGTTAGCTGGTTAGATGCTGGCCTAATCCCAATTTCGTGTGTTCAAATCCGGTCCAGACCGATGGTTTTTAAGTGTGCTTAAAAACGACAGCTCCATCTCAGTAGATTTACTGGCATGTAAAATATCTCCTACGGTACATAATTCCGACACACCGGCGACGCTGATGTGATCCACGCAATTGACAGCGTCGTTAAACAACAAAACAATTTTTAATGAGTCGGGTCCATGTGTCAATGATTGCGAGACAGCTGTGTCTGTGCGTGTGTGAGTGTGTGTGTGTGTGTGTGTGTGTGTGTGTGTGTGTGTGTGTATGTGTGCGCGCTGTGTGTATGGAGTGATTGTACCGTCGGAGTTAGTGTATGAGAGACAAAGTGAAGGGAGACAGTGTAAGGACTGAGTCAAGGTTATGCCAAGTAAACAGTTGTGAGTTGTGTCACAAAAGACTGTAGGTTGTGTTAGCGTTAATAGAAGAGAACTGTGTTTTTGTGCAAAAGAAAACAAAATTATAGAAAAGTAATTTGGATTGTATTTTGTCGTTTTATCATAATATAAACCAAGTTTTGATAATCAAATTATGGGAAATATGTTGTAGCTTACTTTGTTAGTGAATCGAAAATTACGTCACGCGTCAATATTGCTAGCTCGTAATTCTTTGCGGAACTCAGAAATTTGAATAGATGATTTGGTTGTAAATTATAAGCTGTTAACATAAACAATGTCCATTTAGTAGGTTTGTCATATAGATCGTAATTAATAGTCCATAACGTTTCACTTTTTTCTATGAAACAGAGGGCGTTATAGTAAATTCAACAAATATTGAACGCATATTAAGGAGATTGGCTTCCCTTGTTCTCACCTTCAGTTTATAACCTCAATCATGTGCTAATAACTTCGAAATGAAGGTAGCTTTATATGACTTTTTTGAAATGTGCTTCATTATAGGTCCTGTGATGGTATATAGCATTCCTTTAATAGCACTGACCACTTTAAATCAATGCAACGAATATAAGTGCTTTAAACTTAGCAGGGTTGAAATTACAGCAGGAGGCAGTAGGCTATAGGCATATCCATAGGCGTTTAACCAAGAAACCATGGCCATGTTTAGGTTTAAATGGATTTGGAACCTCGAATTGCTAACTGATGATTTTTGCCAAATATGCAGAAGAATAACCAGCAACCTTACCACTCTTAAAAGGCTAGACTTTCATTATCACTGTACTTATAAGCATTTCCGTCTTAACTTCTTTTTTCTGAAATCATTTGTACCTCTTTAATAAAATTGTGCTGCATTTTGAGTCATGCAGTTTTACAATAATTTAAGTCCAAGCACGTTTATTTTTGTAATCTCACGTACACAAGGCCCAAACTACGAAGATAGTTGAGAAGTGTTGCTGCTTAAAAATAGTCCTCTTAGCCTGGTATCAAAACTTGGCCCTTTAGGTTTGGCAGCCATTACAGTGAACTAAATCCAGAAGAAACTATTCACGTGTCTTTATATTTCTATAGGTGAGGTAGATACAGTAATCCATTTCACTTTTTAATATCAGTGTTGGATAATATAGTTAACAATGCACTAATATAGGCATTTTAACATAATACTGCGTAATATTTCTAAAGTAATTTTTGTTTCGAAATAACCTAGGGTAGAACACCATCATTGTTGTCAGTGCAGTCTGCTGCACAAACCTATTAATGGGTTTGCTGAAGTATTGGTTCACTTTCAGTTTAAAATGCCTTCTTCGGCTACTAGATACACTTTGTGTTTCAAAAGACGTTGAAGAAAATATCGAGAATCGATACATAAGGTAGAAGATCGGCCTGTTTACGGGAAATAACGTGATATGGTGAACCGGGCATCAAGGATAACCGAAGATACAGACTGTAAATTTCCTTCACACATCCTGCGTCCCCAACAGGTCCCCTCTCATAATGTTTTGCGAGAAAGAGCTGACACCAGGGACACAAAGCTTCCTCACCCAATTCAGCTGGTCCGCACATTAGGGCAGTGAAACCATAGGGCGCTCAGAAGACACATAAGCTACCGCGTGCAAAGATAATTGACACTTCACCCGTCCAAGTTAAGCAGTATTGGTCTTGGTCACGGATAACTTAAATGCGCTCTGCAATAATATCTTGTTTCATGTGCTTCTTCCTCGCTATCTTGTGATAGTAGTTTTGTCATGGAAGTAGAACATTGTGTGTCTGAAAAAGAAAAGGACTTACTAATCACCTTTGGTTATAGTGATGGCAATAAAAGTACTTTGAAAGGTGGTGAATCATTTTGGAGTTTCATACAGCATAGTTTAGGAGAGTAGTATTACCTTCGTGTAGTGATACACAACATTGCCATAAACGTTATGCTGAAAACATGTACAGGAATCCTGTCAGCAGTATAACAAAAACAAAAGGCAGGAAAGAAAATATCAAAACGGTCATTAAGAAAAAAAAAAAAAGCGTTTGCAGAAAGTGGTGCAAGGTTAGATAATAATTTGGCTATTATTGATGTCACTCAACAACAAAATACGAAGAAAATGGCTTGCATTGCTCGGAAACCGTGAGGGCGCCGCAAGTAAATTCAAACTTTGGGTTTGCAAACGGTAAAAAAAAAGATCTTTGTCTGGAATCACGGTGCTTTCTTGCAAATTGCAGTTACGAGGAAAATGGAAAGAGCAATTGCAATACAAAAACCTAAGCAACAGCGAAAGGTCCTTGAAATGATCGCGTTCAAAGATTTTACCACAACACCATATTATCTAGAAGAGTTTATCGTAAAGCCAACAGTCCAGCCGAACGCAAAATGATACTGACAATCTGCAGGAGGCGCAAGGAAGCATATGAAGCCTTGTTTAGCAGAACTAAAAGAGAGAGCTGGGAAGCCTTTACACAGGACTGCGTGGAAGAAGATCCCTTGGGCCCTCCCTATAGAATTGTGCAAGAGAAACTCCAGAAGCATACACTGAGCACACTAAAGAAACACATGGCGTTCATACAACCTCGACAGAAGAGTCGCTATAATACCTCCACCTAATACCATCACAAACAGATGTAGATGACAGCCCACATCATACAATACTAAGACAACAGATGACCCAGCTGTACAATAACCTCCACATAATCCCATCCTTTATCCAAAATTAGCTCCAGAACTTACAAAATTATATAATTCAAGCCGTAACCAACACAAAATCCCAAAATCCTGGAAGGGAGCTAACCTCGTCGTTCAAAAAACGTCTGCTTACAAGGATCTAAGTAACCCACGCTCCTAGGGCCCTAATTTCCTACTAAACGGCTTAACTAAGTCACAAGAGAAGCTCCTTTGTGAGAGATTGTACCGAATAATACTGCTATATGGCCTTTGAACCCTCAATTTGGATTCAGAAGACTGCGCTCTGTGGAGAATGCTATAAACCACATTCTGAACTACACATTCACTGCCAATATGAAATGCACCGTGGACATGATGTTACACATAAAGGGGCTTTAACAACGGACCTCGCCTGTACAGTGAAGTGAGGAATTTAAACTATCCCAGAGACTTATACTAGATGCTAACAGACTATGTAATGGCTGGAAAGTTACCTTCCGAGACCAAAAGAGGAACTACATACTGAACATCACCAAAGGCTGTCCTCAGGGATGTAATGTAATGGGCTGTGGCCCATTAACCTGGGATGTAGGATTAGGGCCTCTACTAAAAAAATTTGGCTGAATTAATGGAAGAAGGTAACCTGTACTGTCACGCTGCCTACGCCGACGACATCACACTTATAATTCACGCTAACCTAAAGGACAACTGGAAGAACGCAGCACCAACACCTTAAACTTAATAGCTCAGAAAATCGAGGATATGAACCTTAAAATTTCGTCATGAAAAACTACATACATCCTCCTGTAAGGTAAACTGCAAAGAGTTCGAGCTATTAGCATGGCAGAACAGAGTCAAAAGGTGCAGCACCAGGGAATCACCATTGATGGTCTACTTTTTAAAACATAGATTGACTGTACAGCCAAAACGGCAGCAGTCACCAACAAAATTGATAGATTGGCACGTAACCATGGAATAATTCCGTATAAAGTGGTAAGGACCTACTACAATATCATCTTGGTCCCGATAGTGATTTTGTGGTAAGTACATGAGTCAGAGGGCCTACATAATTTCGGCAACAAAAACGTTACGCAAAACCCGAGGCAGTTGCTAATACAATTGACTGGCCCTTTCCCACCTCGCCAACGGATGCGTTGCTGGTAATCCTGAAATTTCTCCCACTTGACATGGAAATTAGAAGGCCTTTGTTGAGAAAAGAAAATCCGGTAAAAGTGGCACAGATGGCCGGGGTCACAGTCTGAGATGGATTGGAAATTTTGGCTCCAAACTTGGAATGCAAGCATCACAAAAGGAGAACTTACGACATTAAACCAAATATAGAAGAAAGGCACAAGGATTTGAAATGTTTACTCCATTGAGAGGCCTGATACACTATCTCTCAGGCTACGGCCCCTATGGCACATATCGTTATCGTTTCAGCCTCTCTGAAACTTCTCAATGGCAGCGTGTGGGAATGCCGTCTCACTTAAACATATCGAATTGCAGCACAGTCATGTGTACAAAACTGGGCTATATATGACATAATTAAAAATAGGAAAATGTGGATCTTGTTACATAGATTTCCTGAATAACGTTACCTTTCTCCGAGAAATAACCAACTATAGAAGATGTTAGCATAGTCCTCTGTTGATATCTACTAGAACCACAAGACACTGACTAGACAAATAAGTATGGATATGATATATTTTTTATTATTTATTTTCATTTTATTATAACTCATTGTAGTTAACTGTTCATTGTTAAATAAAGTTAAATATATTTTATGTTATGTCCTATTTATTTATTCATTATTAAACTATGTTTGTGCATTATCGGTTGTGATATAATTGTTTTGTTCGATATTTTCTATATTTAAAGGTGTCTATGAGAAACAATTTAGATATTAGTATAGACTGGTTTATAAAATAGGTACCAGACTTCCCGAATAAGCAATAATAAATTCCAATTTTCTACAAGTCTCAAGCTTGGAACAAGTGAGAAGGACTTGCCGGTGGTGTTGAAATGCTAATTGTTGAGCAATTTACCTATGATATCGTACTGCTCTACTTTTATGCGGAAGTTGCATAATATATAAATGTGGAATTTGTTCACGTCCTTGATCACATCTCAACGGTTAGCCACTCAGCTAAAAGCCTTTTCTCTGCTTTGCTTGGTAAATAGCGTTTTCTAAAAGCGTATTTCTGTTTCTTCCTACCTAACACCTGCTTCTCCAAACGGTCACGCAAGCGGCCGTATTAGTTAAGCAGCAATCGGCCACATGGACTAGGATCATTACAACAGCCAAACACACTAGAGTCAATAACAGCGAAAGAAAAGCTCTTCTGAAAAAGAATCGGCGATCTAATGTACCATACAGATAAAACCCTAGCTACACGGACAGAACACACGACGATTTATCTGCCTCCCGAGTAAACTCGCGCTACTTCAATTTGCTCCTAGCTAGGCGGTTAGTATTCTGAATTGAACTCACGTCTCGATCAACTTCCAAAATGAATACTGCTCCATTTCTACTGATTTTAAAATGTTGCCGCATAACACGTTGACAATTATTGTAATACAGCACTCTCGAAAGGGGGGGGGGTGGAGGGGGGAGACATCCATTCAATAGCTTTGTACATTCGAGGAGCGCTCAATCTTGATTGAAATACTTTCAAGTGCTATATGCAGAGTTGTAATATTCAGGACTTACAGAACAGAATTACCACCTCCGTAGTGCAGTGGTAGCGCACCTACCTCTGGCGTGGAGGATACGAGTTCGATCCCCGGTACCGGCGTGGGGTGTTATCCTCGCTTCCGGGAAGTCTGTCACGTGGTGCACCCAGTCTCGTTAAGTCCCTGAGGGGCCAATTGAGGAGATACTTGATAAATAAGCGAAGGCACATAACCGGCTGGGAGAGCTTGGGTTGCTGACCACGTCCCACCTTCCAGTTCTATACCCACTCATGTCACCTGCAATGGGCAGGGATGAGGGACACAGTAGCTGGGCGGTAATCCTTGGCCCGCGAAGGGCTGTTTAACCAGGGTTATTTTTTTATAGAATAGACTGTGTAAAATAGGATAGAGCAGAATGCAACTTGTTCCTAACAGAGCGGGTTTTTGTGCAACCCATTAGGTTGGAGTGAAGCAACTCCTTGAGCTGTCAAGTCAGTGATTACTCTCACTTGCTTTCAACATTGCAAGCCTAATCATATGAAATAGTTCTAGCACGTCGCATAAAAAGCTTGAGTGTAAACATTAGTCATTCCTTCTTACGTAGGTTGCATTTCCTGTACAGCTTGGCTTGATAGACTAAGTTGTGTTATCTGTGGCTAGATATGTGATTGTAGCTACTCATGAAGAATCTAAACCAGTCTTTGCAGTCTAGGTGTACAATTTGCCCCAAATAGATACTGGAAAAGCGGGATTACCCAAGTAGATACTTTCATGACGAAATTCTTCGTTCCCATTTCACCTTTGGCACTGCGACCAAAGGATGGCCCGCTTCTGTCAAGTGGTTAAAATAACGAAAAAGATACAAAAGTAAAGTAGCAACAAGGGTGCTCAAAGACGGTAAGATAACACGAGAGGAAAAAATAAATAAAACGCCGGTTGCTGAGCGTTGGGCAATGTTCTCTCTACTTTTCTGCTTTTTTTATATCTTTTTACTTAATTTCCTGTCTTTTCTTTTCTGTATCCCTCTCCGTTGCCATTGAGTGACGTCTCCCTCCTGTGCCTCAGTATGGATGAAACTTATATTTTCTGCGTGCCATTGTTTTATTTCTCCCTTCTTCGTGCCTTTTAAGTATTCTTTACTGTTTTATTACAACCGTTGTTCTAGTCTCCAAGGACTTAAACCTTGACCCAGCGTCTTCTCTCTCCACATGGTAGTTTCTTTAGAAGAGCAGAAACTCTGGAAAATGTTCCAACATGTGGATGAAACAAAGAGATTATTCATTGTGTGACGTCCGAAAACTACATGAATATATAGTGTAACGTGTCCATAGTCTGTGCGGCTTTTATTGTATGATATATGCTCATAGCCAGCGATGTGAAAAAATGAGGTCGGCATATACTTCTGGAAGTGAAGGGTAACTCGTGGGTTGACGTGCCCTACGTTCCACAGGTTGTATGTAAAATTTGTTTTGTAGGTTAATTTACTATTACCACATACATTCACCATGCATGGGTGGTTATAAATCGACATTTTTCAGTTCTTTGGAACTAGTATATAGCACCTCAAACACCCCAAAGACTATACATTAACACCTGCAAAGTTTTACTTAGTAAAATATGTAAATACATAACATCTTTACAAGAAATATAAATTGGATCTTTCTTAAGGCACATCGTTACCTAAAGGGGCCCTAATGACCAAGTTGTCGACGGCTCCTTAAACACGACACACTTACTCATTCACTCACTTGTTACCGAAATGGTTAAAACCGAGGAAGATCGCTTTCATATTATTGCTTTTAGTGTGTTTAAGATTTTCATGTCGTGTACGTAAATGCATGAAATGAAACATAAACCCCATAAGCCAATCTAAACGCTTGCGTTGTTATTCTTACAGAATTGCTGTAAGTAAAAATACATAATTACGATAATAGACGTTCCTCAATACCTTCGTCATAACATTTTCCCCCAGAGCTGACTGGACACCCACATTTGTTTACATTGGACCACCTTCTCTGACAATGCTTGTAGAATCCAATATGCGGAAACGTGCCGCTAAAAGAAATAAAGAGTAGTTATGCGGGTATTGCTAACCGGCCCTCTAGACTACTCCTTAAGTTTCTAGGAATAACAATTGGCAACCCGCACTAGCTTGTTATTTGCGTGTAAGAGAACCGAAAGTGCGGCCCGGGTTCGATCCCAGTCGACCGCATGTGGGATTTGTTGTGGACGAAGCGGCACAGGGACGGGTTTGCTCCGTTCTCTGGTTTCCCCTGGCATCTCATTCCAAGGATGTTCCATCTCCATTCCATGTATGATCGGTGTCACCACCTGCAGTGCCAATTGTAGTAAAGGCGGGCGTTAAACACTATCCCCCACCAAAGAACTCTGAATAATCGAGTTTTAAAGTACGGCTGTTGAGAAAGATTTCATTACCTCCACTACCACGTACCTAGTAGTTAGAGAAAGTAATGCATTCCACATAAAAGTTCCACGTCGAGATTTCACTGGAAATACATACTTTGACATTCAATGAGTGCAAAGAACAAAATTTTTTAAAAGAAAGATTGTGCCTGTGTGTAAATGTATGTATGTGTTTGAACATTATAGCTTAAAAATGAAATCTCGATTAAATAATAAACTTTTTATTTAAGTTCAGCATCTTTCAAAGATGCGACATCAAAGATTTTCAGGAAAATTCACCCTTTGCGAACTGTTGTTTACAGACATCTTTTCGGTTTTTATTCATGTATTCTAAAGTGGCTCTAATGATTTTGATTAAAATCACATTTAAGCTCTTTGTATGGAAAAAATTAGTCTTCAAATTTGTGGTAATAGCCTGTGAAACACTGTGAGTAAGTACAATATTGTTGGCAATATCTGTGATAAATTTGTCGGTAATGCAAACACGCCTGAGTGTTAGGGAAGCTGTGCAGAACAGTTCAACTCGATCCTCAAGGCTTAGTCAATGGCTGTGAATCTGTGGGATAGACTTTTTCGCTGCATCCTATACAGTGGCCTCAAATTTCAATTTGTGTATTGGGTTAAACCAACCGATAAACTACATGAGTGCAGTTTTTAGACACTTTCTGATACTTTGAATGCTAATAGAGATATTCTGAACAGGGTGATTATATCTGGTGAGGCACATTTCCACCTTTCTGGTATTGTAAATAAATAGAATTTCCACTACTGCAGTGATCAGTGACCAATAAAAGTGTGGGAAAAACCATTGCATAGTCCAAAAGTAACAGTGTGGTGTGGCGTCTCAGCCTTTGGGATTATCGGGCTGCACTTTTTTTGAAGAAGGTGACCACGGTGTGTCCGTCAACTCAGAATGGTACCAACGAATACTCACAGTAAAAATTTCTGACGAATTTAATTCTGGTGATGAATTATGGTTTCAGTAAGGTGGCACGACAGCACACACTGCTCGTGATTCAATAAATCGTCCGCGAAACATGTTTCCAGAACCAGTAATGTCACGATTAGGTGACATGGCCTGGCCGCAGGGTCTACTGATCTGACTGCACCCGATTACTTCCCAAGGAGTCATTTGAACAAGCCTCGTGCTATCATCCAGCTGAAAGAAAACAGGGAACGAAATTAGTCCCATCAATCCTTTATGTGACGAGTGATGCGGAACTTTCACAGCAAGTTGCAGAAATGTATTCGTTGTTGTGGAGGCTACTTACTGAATATAATTTTTAAAAGGTAATGAGACATTAATAAACTGTATTGTATTAGGTTACTTCCAGTATGAGTTTTTGTTTAATTCCTTCTGAGTGACCCACAACAGGTCTGTAAAAACCGTCTTATCCCACTGCCATGCCCTATATAAGTTATATATAAATAAACGATAGTCACACAGCAGATGGTATTTTTAATAAAAAGAATTAATTTACCGTCCCGAGCACGCCTTTACTCGTCATACTTCATACATCAATCAACCCCCAGTTCTTACAGCAATAAAAGAACTGTAACTACCTATTTACAAATACTGCGCACAGTTTACGACCACTGCCCAGTTGGTAATGTCTGAGATCTGTCAGTAAATCTGTAATTGCTTGTACCCAGTATATGCACACATTATCAGGCGTATAATACCGACAACTCTGCTTTCTGCTTCAATGCATTTTGTATTATTCTGTTTTATAAATAAGTTTTTATTTTCGGTTTATGAAAACCATTTCACAGGATATGTATGCTAACGTGTAAGAAAAAAATAAAAACTCATGTTTTAAAGCTTGATACCCTCGTATTACTGAATAATTACAAGAACCCCACCCCCATATCGGTGGCTATATGTCGCTTGGCTTTTAAACCACACAAACTTCGATCTGCCTGTATCTTTACAAATTTCCAAGCCACGCAGATAAAGCATGCTTGTAGGCTAAACTCTAGGGAGTAGGAAACAGTGCGTGAGGTGTTATATTAAAGATGCTTGATAATTACAAAAGCATTATTAGCTGCACGTTGTACTTGCTTAATTAAAGGCGCCGCTTGGTGCTTTTGCGTAACGATAAAAGCATTAACACTACATCGTAATTAAATCTAGGGTATTCTTAGTGTATCTCTACTGGATATTGCTATTAACATGGAGAAATTTTGCAATTCCAGTAAAAAATAATCACGGAGTTTAATGCGCTTTCTGTAACAAACAATAACGCGATAAGGGAGTAAGAATAATACCTCGATTTTGTAAAGATACCTATGGCAATATTAAGATCTTGTGCGTGCACTAGGCTTTATAAGGAACATGCTATCAAGAAGTATAATTGAAATATCTTAAAAGTCTCACATGAAATACTGTACGAAGGAAATTAAAACTGTTTAAAATTAAGTGCATAAGGTAAGAAGTGAAATATTTGATTTGTTGCAATAAGGCAATTACTCCATACATTATCAGTTATTTTCATAGCTATAGTTAAAAGTATTCATTCCTAGGTTTGTTTGTCTACCAATTTCATGTTAATGTGTTAATCGCAGAAAAAAGTTGCAGTACAAAGTTTCTGCCAGTTACTACAAGCGTATATGATGCTCAAATGTTCAGTATTTGCCTACCTTAATTTTACGTACTCTGTATGTAGTTCAGAAATAAGACCGTCTTAAAGTGTGTATCTTAATACTGTAACAGTAGTAAACACTCTTAAACTGCTAATGCTGTAAAACCAGTTCCAGCTCTCCTTTACTTAACAAAAAAGATGTTAACATTCACATTCATTTATTTTTTCTCTATTCTACAAAGTCCTATTTCAAAAACTATTTTTCAGTCTCTAACTTAATAAGTTTTGGAAAAGTATTTTCATTGCACTTTTAGTTTTGGGTACAAGAGGATTGAGATGGCGATGCTCACATCTTTACAAAGATGGTCACTTTGAATGTCCACTTTTCCATCAGATTGCCAGAAACAACTGATGGTAACAGCGCTTTAAAACCGACTAGGTACTAACGAAAGTTAAAATCAATAATGAATATTTCCTGTATGGGTCATTGAAAAATTGTTTTAAACAAATCGTGTTTTTAAATAGGTTTGCCTATACCTTTAGGTAGCAAGTTTTCTCTATCGTTTATCGTTTGAAACTTATGTTGATTGATAAAAAGTTAATCTCTTATAAAACTCGAAATATACATTTTATCAACTATTTTTCACCTACATGTTAATTTTTGGAGCTACTTTTGAGAAAATAAACATAATCAAACATTTTCCGACTGAAGGGGGTAATTTTCTTGAACTTGTTTGTGTTGCATTCATAGAAGATGCTGAACTTAAATTCGAAGTTTGGTATTTAGCCCTTGTTTTTGTTTGTTTGCTGTTTTGTTTTCTTTTTCTTTATTTTTTTGACATATGCTACTCAGAGATATGTATAAAGCGCGCACGCTCACATACACACATACTTACAACATCCCCTTTTACTTTCTCTACGTATAGTAAACAGAGGAAGTATTGGTTTCAACACAAAATTTCGATGTTGAAATATCACCGGAAATATACGTTTTGAGGCCCCCTGAATCCAAAACAGCAGTTTTAAAATAAGGTTTGTGTATGTGTTTTTATGTTTGTGAACAGCATTGTTCTAAGTACTAAACTGCACCGATTTCTTTTTTGTCGTATTTTTATGTGTGGTGCTAATAAAATGTTTCTATGGATGTAATTGAGTATTTTTGTAATATGAATTAGTGTTACCGACGTATGAAAGAAAAATGTAAGTGAAATAAATCAACATTGAAAAAATGTCGTGCATTAACGAGGAAACCTATTCTCACTATAATTTCAGGTACCTACCGCATCATAAGGTTGCTCTAAACTAATTCTGTAATTAACATACGTTGGAGAGTTGAAAACCGTTGCCATTTTAAAAATTATAAGGCAATAACATGTTACCTTTTGAGACGTACAGAATGCTTAAATACCACTACAAGTTTTCTGTCCCTTATATTTAAATGCGTGTTTTCTCCGGTAATTTTTCGTTAGAACTTTTTAATTGGAGAAGAATGATTTTTCAAGAGTCACCCTGTATTAACCTATCGCAGTAAATTGCATGCTTCAGCGTTTCTATATTTATAGATTTTTTCGGAATGAATGGTTTTTCCCAACAATTATCTCCCTAACAGTATAAGGGTAACTATTAGTTTGGTCAGCATCTCGCCTCGACAGTCATCGTTGATGTTCGTCTTGGATCGCACACTACACTTGGCATGGGACACCGTGAACGTTGTCTTGAATATATGGGCAATATCTCTACATCTTGTTAGGAAGTGTTCGATATCAGGAGGCTGGTGATCAAACCCCTCTGCAGTTGATTTGCAACAGCAAATATCATCTCTTTCACAGATGTAATCGTTATTCCTAACGCACTTTTTCGTCTATTAAGAGTTTTGTTTAGTTTTAGTAGTGTTTAACGCCAATTCTTACTGTATATAACATCATGAGCAGAGGACATTGATACCTCAATTAACGATAATCTGGAAAAGGATATTTTGGAAATGAAAAGTTCCAGTTCCTTAGTATCCAAAGTTTCAAGGTAATTCCACGGTAACGTACAAAGTTCGCATTCGGGAGGTCCTAGCTTCTGTTCCTGTTGACCACCCACTCTGAACTTGAGATTTTCGTGGCCTTTCCTGATTGGTAGGCGAATGCTGAGACAGTTTCTCGTTTATCACAAATTCCCTTCCCTCATTTCCCTTTCGTTTCCTTCCCAGGTTTCGTGGCATGAGGCGGTGCCGGATAGATGCCCGGATCTTGTTCAAAGTGTAGTATTCCCCGTGGGCACTACAAGGACGTCTGGTTCAAAGGGTCGTTAGTCGCCATCTCAGGGAACCTCCAGTAGAGGAACAGAACGTTAAGTCAGGAACTGTTTTACTTCCGCGGGTTCTTTGTGACCTATCTGATTGCGAGCTGTAACTTCCTGTGAAGGAGTAGCAGCAGCCATAGATTTCACGTAGTTCGTAGTATTCCCTTTTGATTTATCTACACTCTATAGGGTAGGGTACCATTCCGACATTTGCTAGTTATAAGGACTGAGGAAAACCTGAGAACAACCTTTAGTAGGGAGGGTGGTTTAGGTGGGATTTGAACCGCAGACCTTCCGTTGACGACTCCAGCCCTCAGTGACCTTAGCAGGTCGTTCACAAGTTTTGAGATCGTGGAAAACAGCATAGGAATGTTATAAAATTCTATTTTATAATAGGATGAATATTAGAAAAAATATTCCATATCTAGTACCTACGTTTCTGTATTTCATTCTCAATTTATGAACTCGCGCTGTTTTTTAATCCATAATATTTAAGTTAATGTGAATACCCCACAACATAAACTTCTGCGCTTCTAAAGTGAACTCACTTCACAAATGACGTTTTAAATACGCGAACATTTGCGTATATTAAGAATTACGGCCTCGCATAATTAGGTATGCACTTAATGCATGGAACGGCTGTTTACGCTGAGAAACTTAGTGTAGCAAATAAGGTCATGTTTAAGTTTTGGTGGCTAACAAACACAGAATGTAGATTTGTTCGCTAACTTTCAACACTGGTGTATAACGCGAAAACTAAGATACATATCACCATAGCAAAACATGCTAAGCCATCGCTGCGAGGTTTATTGCAAACTGCAGCGTGAAAGCCAAAGCGTTACATTAGCTGCTAAGTTTAGAACATTAATGCATTTGTAGGATGATATCCACCGTTCCTCAAACTGTGTGCACTGTACAAGGAGCCAGAAACAAAGTCTGACAGTAGATATGTGTAGTAAATCTTCGATGAAGATGGTTAGATCCATTGCTCGTGGATATATATTCTACTAATATTGAAATCTAAAGTTGGAATTTAATAAACATGAAATGTTGGTTAACATGGTTCGCAAATATATTAACCATAACTTTCATGTATTTGGCAGGGAAAACCAGTGTTTGTTAGTACAGGTAAAAAATAATGGTATAGCTATAATAAATATTGTCCTTTCTCGGAATTTACTTTAATTTTCTTAAAATTAGTATGTCATTGTCTTGCAGATAATTAATTAATTAACATTTTGTAAGCTTGGTTTATCATCCTTGTTTATTAATTTTGCTGTTTATTAATGTATATACCTGCAATGAACAACGACATAGATTAAAAAACTATTTTAATCGCTTTCTCTTTTATTGACGAGTTGTGTGTGTGTTAAAATTATTTCCAAGAACTGTACATATGTCTATGATTTTTCCAAAGAATAGCAAAAGTGAACGTGTACTGTAGTTATTTTGGCATTTTTCTCGCTTTAACATTATTGTTACGCATACTATTTTGAATTCCTTTCGAACTCTGAAATATATGAAGAAAATGCATAAAGTTCACACTTCATGGAAAACCCTGTTATTTCATTTAAATTTTATTGAAGTTAATGTTTTAAATCTACAAAACCTTATCTCGCAAGCCATTTGGTTACCCTTTTTAATAGACTGACAAGAGTCTTAAACCTTTTAAACGCTTAAATCAGTTTTAGTTTAAAGGTATCTGCAGTCATTTATACATCACTTCATCCTTAAGCTTCTTGCAACCTCATCTTTCAATATATTACGGAAATTCAACAAAAATTGATTATGCTGACGTAATGCTTCCAAATCAAACTGCAATCAAGAAAGGTAAAAAAGAAGTCTGACAATTTTGTGATTGCGTCTGTGATAACGGGGTTAATCCTCTTAGCTCTTGCAGAATGTTCCTTTTCAGAAAATCTGCGGTTTCCAGACTCATTTAGGTTATGTAAGGTGCTTACGCCGTTATTATAATCTCCTTGTAAGTTGCAAACTAAGGGATTAATTTTGCAAAGTGAGAAAATAATACTTTCTTTTGAAAAATTATATTTTATAAATTACAGGGGTGTATTTAGGGTCTTTCGAGAGGAATACCTGTTCTGAATTACTTCATCTGCAAAGCAGACCGTAGGTATATGTAGCGTATGTATATGTTAATACCAAACTTTGTCTTTAATTCCAGCATCTTTCAACGATGCAACACGAAGATTTTTTTCAAAGTCGCTGCCCAACTACTCTTTACACGAAACATCTCTTATTATGCTTTAGTTCTCGGACATGACTATGACGACTTAAAAACCGTACGTTGATATATTGCCATTGGAAATAAAATACATATCTTGAATATTAGTGAATAGGTCATGAAGTCCACCCTATTGTGATTGGATTGTGTATAACGAAGAAAGAATGAGATTAAGCATATTTTATTAAAATGTGAACTCAATATTCAATTACTGTAAATTAATTTATTAATAGTAGTAGGAATTTTTTAAATATTCCATTATAACATTTTAGTTTCGTTCTCATAAGCAAGTGAATGTGTCTCTTCTTTTGCAATCGCATGTTACTATACCATAAATGAAGACTTTATTCTTCCTTACTTCTTTTAAAGCTTTGGAAGTTTATCCTGCTCTTTCCATATAAAGTATTGGAATTGCGTAAATTGTAATAAGTTTTAGATGAAAATAAATCACCAATAACGTAACGTGGATAGAAGAATTATTTCTTAACGAGTGCTATGAATAAGTTGTTGCTTAAAGAAGTGTGCAAGGAATAGAGAAGGTCGTGTGTCCATAGCACATGATACATTTTGTGTTTCACTAATTTGTTGCATACATACGCAAAAATAGTATTATTAAAGTTGTGCACCAAGTGACCTTGTCTGTGAAACAAATCAGAAAGCTTGTGTCATGCCGTTCTCAAAAGGTTAACATGCAGTATGCTTTAGTTTCCAGCGGGTTAGAGCTTGGTGCCTTCAAAGAAGTTATTGTCTTAACCAATAGCTGCATATATTTATTGTTGAGCACTATACATAAGGCACATTTATGTTGTGTTGTTGTATGTCTTAATATCCCAGTTCATTTGCTTACAATAACCCAATTAACATACAGGTTTGGGTGTTAAAGCATCAGTAGTGTTTGAAACACCGATGTCAACGTAACGTGCGCGACGGTAATTCCGTGCCTACGTGTTTGGTAAGCATCCAGATTATACTGCTACCCAAGTATCAAATTATGCTTTATTTAGATGAAATATTTAATCTGCTATCAGTAGAGCCCGGATTTTTATATAATATCAAGGTGCGAAATATGTACATATTATGTAACAAAAAACATCAAAATATGTAATGAAATATGTAATAACAAAATATGTAAAATTTTGTAATAATCTAAATGCTAAGATTACAACCTCAAATCTAAATGCAGACTGCAAGTTATCTAGAATTTTGTAATTTTATCGGTCTATAAGTACATAAATTAATTACAATGAGTTAAAATTTACTAAATATAGAATTAATTATAGGGAAAATGTTTTGTTTTATGCAGAATTTACCTAAAATTTATTTTCAAGTAGGTAATCACGAAATAAAAAATGTGTTTTGGATTATGTTTATTAAACTTACTCATTTCAAATAATTATTTTACTTAAATTTTATACGGTAAAGCAATGTTGAAATACCAAACCAATTTATTAATGAGTGACACAATCAATTCAAAATAATTAACTTTTATAATGTAGATGCATTTTCAGTTTTTATCTCTTGACATACAATGAACCAGGCATTTTTATTTTGAGTCTTTTGCTTCTTTCAACGTAGTGAATAACCATATACTTTTCAATATTTTCAGGGGTCATTGTTTGCCTCCTATCGGATAAAATGTTCTTATAAGCAGAGAAGGTTCTCCCCACGTCACACGAAGTAACAGCAGCATATTTTAGCATAGGAATCTGATTTGCAGAGAAATGTTTTGGTAAATCGACAGTCACCATTTAGCACTTTAGACACGGACACAAGCGCAGAGTATCCTGGATTCCTGTTTAGCACAGCTTTGAATTTTTCACCTGTATCTCACACAGGGGATTTTTATAGCACTGAATTCTGTGCGGTGCTTTCCCTTCTTGTTGCTGATATCAACTTATTCGCACAGGGAAAATTATTTCTAACTACTTCAGCAACATGTTGCAATGCATGGGCCAAGCAGGTACATTCGGGTAGAAAATCTTAAGGGCAATAGCAGCTTTAATCATGTAGTACGCTGCGGCATATGAATATATAATTAAACCTTTTCCTCACACACACCCCCTCTGGCCACAGAATCTTCATCCCATCATTTACAAATCTTGCAATTGTAGAATTATTTGTTTATTCTAGCACCTTGCAACAGATTAGAAATGGGTTTTCTGGAGTTTCGGAGTCCAGTTTTCCTACTACTAAATTTGTTATGTACCAACCCATGTCATCTGTAGCTTCATCGACGATAAACCAAATACAGGAGTCTCCAATTGCATTCCGCATATGAGCAAGTGCTTCTCCATCACACATGAAGATACTTTTTCCTCAGAGTAGATTCGTCAGGAATAACTTTCTTGCAATATTTTTCTAGAAAGGAACGAAATTGAGGAAATTGAAGTTTATGCTACGGAATATTAGCTGAAATCATTGCACTGCACGGGTCTTTAAAAAAATCATTTCCGGACGGTTCCTGTTGCATTTGTGTCAACAGAACTTGCTTTCGAGAAAACTGTAGGTGAGAAGAGCACTTTTGATATATTGTTCCAATTGAGATTTCATGGAACAGCCAATTGTTTTACCACATGCTTGACAGACTATTACTTTTCCATCGGTTGTAAAGGCGCTATCTAATTTCACCCATGAATTTAACTTGCAGGATAGCGAAGACGCAACTGGTGCCATTTTACTAAGAATTGCAGGAAACTAACTGCAGTATTATCGCCTCGCTATATTGATGGTTGTCCAGCGGCTCACTTTGTTTCCTTGCAGCTATTATATTACAAGATGCCGATTACGTGACAATGGTAACAACCAATTTCTCCAGTCCTTGTAAATGTCCAAAGCGCTACGAGAAACGTGACACTGGAGGTCAACATTGTCGAGCGGCGCCTGCTTTGATATAAACGGACAACAATCAGAACGAAGCGAGGCGCTTATTATAGCATTCTTAATTTAACTTGCATCGTATTCCGTAGATTGATTTTTGCTGCTTTCAGCAAAACTTGTGAAAATAGTAGTTTATAATGTGACTACAATATGTTTTAAAAAGTAATAAAATTGTAACGAAACCCAGAAAATATGTACGTTTTATGTAACATCGTCAAAATATGTAGTAATGTGCAAAGTATGTAAAAAAATGTAAAATAAAAATTTGTAAGGGAGTCCCAAATGACGTAATTCGCCAACATTTTTACTTCTCATTGAAATATTATGCAGGATTTAAAATATGTAATTACATAAAAATCCGGGCTCTAGCTATCAGTGTAGTAACAGTGACATAGAACAAACAAAATGGATAACACCCATGACGACTGATCCACCTTTTCACCTGAGGACAATGTGCAAATACCTATAAGGGAGGGGAGAAACAGCGGCAAGGTGACGAATTGCTAGGTAGCTAGGCCAACCTTCATGGTTATAGCAGCTAGATGGCAGGTGTATATCAAAATATAGTGTAATATCGCACCTTGTTATTGGTTAACTGTTATGTATATCTGTAACGTGAGACTACAATAGTATGAAGTATACCAATAACGGATGCCTGGAAAATTATTCTCGGGGTGCTGACCATGTCCCACCCTCCAGTATTGCACCCCACCAATGACACCTGTAGTGGGCAGAGGTGGGGGACGCAGTGGCTGGGCGGCAAGCCTTGGCCCTTCATGGGCTGCTGCACTAGGGGTTTTAGAAAATTATTAATGCCACAAAAAGGTAACAAGAGCTAACTTTTGGTGTGATGAACGGTTGCCTGTCTATTACGGTCTGTCGGTTGTACAAAATTATATAGAATTAATGCTGGATGAAATGGGATTCTTATGCTATTCACAGATAATTCAAAATACACGTTTAATTAGTAACGCAAATATGTTAAACAAGGTGTGCTTTAAGGACCAGTTTTTACGGCTATTTTCGGAAAACAAGTGTTTCCGATGTAAAGTGTAGCTTTGTGGTATCTTTCTTCTTTTTTCCCTTAAGCTTCCTGTTGCAGCCTTTTCAATATACTGAAATTAAGAACGAAGTTTGGTATTTATCTTACTTTTCGTCTTTACTTATGCCTTTCAGATAGCCATACACACAGGGACATTTTTAAACATTTTTATTCCGGGACATCAAAACGTGTGTTTCGGTGGAATATGGATATCAAATTCTGAGGCGAGATACAATAATTCCTGTACTTAGTATCAGTAGAAGCTAGAAACTTGAATAAAAATGCGAGCATTGGAATAACGTTTTATATAAATAGTATAATATGTAACGGAAATACGTGAATCCGTTAGAGAAAGTCGTGGCTGTATCACCTCAGTTTTGCATATGGACCCTTGTTCCACCTGGCTGTTAAATCCAAGAGTTTAAAACTTCTTTTACTATGTAAGTTATCGGCTATCTTTTTTGTGCCGAGTTTCTATCCATCCTGTGCAAACACTCCGAGGCTGTAAGCCTGAACTGAGCTACTTGAACAGCTGCAACATTCCGTCTGGGAGCGCTAGCGAGCAAACAATGCCTTTTCTCACCGTTGGTTATGGACAGTCTCAGGTAAGCAACAATTTCGAGGAGAGCACTTTAAGTCCGGTGTTCCAGAAGAGTTCCAACGAATCGGAAACAAATTTGGAATGCGAAAGGCATGCAGAGCCAAGCTAACGCTCTGCAGCGCAATTATAAAGCCCAAACGGGAAATTAAATCCAAGAATCCGCGGTATGTAGGCGGAAGAAGCGGACTGTAGCGCTCAAGAACAAAAGTAGGAAAAACCGCCGAGAAATACCAGATTATGGAGAGCTGGCCAAAGACTTTTAAGAGACCTACTTCATTGCCTTGCATGCCACACTGGCTGAACGTATTCTACAACATGCACTTTACTGGAATTGTAATGTGAGAAATCACTTTTCTCCAAACTTCACTTCTAGATTTCTTTAACATAAGTGTGAAGAAACACTCAATGTAGCGTGCATTTTTGACACTGGTTGAGTTTCAAGAGTTTTGGGACGACTATTATATATCACATATAACATATTATTATTGATTTCATTATCATTTTATTACAACATTAATTATATCCCCACTATCACCAGATATGCGTAAAACTTTACTTTGACAAACGTGTAGAGCTCGTTGAAATATAAGTAGAGTTTGAGCCAAATGCAATGACACTTGCAAAATTACTCTTCTCCAATTAAAACCTTCCAGCAGTAAAATTAAAGGAGAAAACATTTACAAATATCGAAGCGCTGAAACATATGAGTTGCTTATTAATTAGACGTGACTCTTTCTGTGTTTTAAACATCACTCAGTTCTCATAATCGCTTAACTCATACTATCATTTCACAAATGTGAGTTAGTTCAATTTTCCCTATCACTTCACTTTATTCGCGTAGTAATGTGATGCACACGAAGCAGTCTCTTCTTCCGGACGGTTCACTCGTTGGGAAGTCGAACATAAGAGGTTTCGAACAGGACTCACAGCAAATCGGCACATTGGTCACAAACTTGCTCGCAGAGCGGCACTTTTGGTATAAACAGAAACACAGTCACTAACTCGCCCACTGACTTGCTCGCGTACTCATTGAGCCGAGACTCGCTCAACTTGCAACAGCACTGGCTTATATATCTGTTGGAAATTTGCACACAATTCCAGAACTCCACACAACTCGCCTGTAGCGAATTTTCCAGAAGATTATGCTTATTTAGCGTAACGTTTCCGATGTAAACCCGGCTGAGGGTACTGGTTATCTCTTTGCATTCCGGCAGCCCGGTGTCTACTTCACGAAGATTTTGAACCACAGCCTCTGCGTTACAGTATTAAAAGTGAATTTTACTTAAAAGTGGCACGGCACAGAGTGTAAAATTGTTAAATATCTGAGTGCCTTATATGATTCAGAATAAGTATATTAGACACGGTTTTATCAACTGATGCTAAATTTTCCCCTTATGCTAAAGTGATTTGAAGTTTGAAGTTAAAGCAAATTCTGTGTCGTCAAAGAATGTTAGCTGTGACATTATTTGAAACTTCGTGTTAACATTGCCTTAGCTCCTTGTTAAAGCCTTCAACAAATCTTAGATTTAGGAAAATGAATGTCCCTAAAGTATAAATGATGAATTTGCCTCATAAATTCTTTTACTGGGAGATAAATGTCCTATCCTCCCAATGGCGAAGTTTCTTAATGCCCCATGTATAGCACTATTTAACATAGGGTGAACATTTTACAGGATTTAAACGTATTTCTTCTAAGTTCAGTGATATACTTTTATCCAATATGTTTGTTTATTAAGAAGTTAGGCTCATGTTTTCAGATATACCATTTTGATTCAATGTTACGATAAATTATTTTAAAAGTAACAAAACATCTTATTAAACCAAACTTTCATAAATAATTACATCCAAATATCCATACTTATTATGAAACCAATAGAATCATAATATAACTTAGTGGTTGTGTTTGCCATCCTAAATTTTGAGTTAATTATTTTAATTGTTTTCTCAAAAAACAGATCATTTATAGCAGTAAATATCAATCGCGTACAGAAACAGCTGCCTAAAGTAAAATATAGAGAAAACAAACTTTCACCTACTTATTCGTAAAGAAAGGGACCACATGTCTTTAGTACACAGGAACTGATATATTTAACACTGGTAGCCGTTTGTGGAGCAAATATTCGCGTAAAAGATGAGCTAAAGCCTATCTCTCCATGCTTTAGTGCAGACTTCGCGGTACAAAATGGAAGGTGGGATACCCATTTTAATATACGCTTAAAACATGTGGTTTGCTTACAATAAAGAGAGGAACTTTCAATTAATGAAACTATAAAAGACACATATTTTGTATTTTTAGATTTTCACAATTTAGTATCTCCTTATATAGTGGAAGTAAAGGAGTATCTCAGGTAAACAAAAATGGGTTGACATATAAAATAAGTTACAGACTTATAGAGAGAGCTAATAACGGATATCTAGGAAACGATGAAAGGCTCAGGAGAAGTGGAATGCTATAATCTACTCAAGAAATGAAGAGCAGATGTTAATGGCAATGGTCTCCATTTTAGTTTGGGAAAACTCGTTATTTCAAGTGTGCACGTAATAAAATTGTGAAATAATGAGGGACAGTACCTGTGCAACAAAAACAGAATAAGCTTACTTGTTAACGTATGCAGTAGCCAGGGTAATTTATGTGACTGGTAAACGATGCATGTGAACTATGTGGCAACCTAAACTCCGACAAAATGAACTGAAGAATGCAGTAGGTAAAATACCTCGCTAATATCAATGTATGCGGTTTCTCTTATAATTGGCTAATAATTAATGAGGCACCGTAATGTGTAAGTTGCAACAGAGAGCCTCTGGTGTGGCTATTGCGGTCGACACATCAAACATGCAAAACGGTTCATTTAGAACGACCCTTTGCCGCCATCAATTACGCATAACTACGTACAATAGTATGATGAGGAACTACATCCGCACACCGAGGTTTTGTCCCAAACGTTTAAACCGGGTCGCAGCTGCTGATTTCCAAGCCTTGTGCCATCGCAACTGCAAGCTAAATGCTATACAATAAAAGGTAGTGAAACGTTGCAAGGGTTCATCCGACAGATTTTGACCCTTGCAGCGCATTTTCCACTGGTCACTATATTTTCCATTTATTCTTTTTGCTTGTAATTTGTGTTGCTGGTAAAACGTTAATTATTGTAGTGTGCATGTAAGCGCAATAGCTGATTTCGTTTTAAATGGTGATTAGCAATGGAAATTCGAAAAGGGAAGCAAAGGAGAGAAAACATAATTATACTTTTTCACGCAACCATTTGCACAACACCCAACTTACCGAAGCGTCACTGTTTTTTTATCGTTCTTTGTGGTCTAGGAATAATTTTAGTCTCTGGTTCCCGAGGTCGCGATTTCAAACCCGGCGGAGGACGATGGATTTTTTGGGCGTCAAACTTCTTAGTATGGCTTCCTTCGGAAGGGAAGTAAACCGTTGGTCCCGTTTCGTACATTTACTACACTTATAAGATTTTTTTTTAAATTAACGTCCTCCAACATTGTGTCATATCGGACGAATGAATGAAATGAAATGGGTGAAATGATGCTCAAATGAGCCCGAGGTCCATGGAGCTTTAAGTTACCCGACATTCGTCTTCTCAGGGTAGGCAAAACCTCGAAAAAAACCTTACCCGGATAACTTACCCTAAGCGAGAGTCAAACTCGCAACCTCTTGAACGTGAGGCAGACACGCTAACCATCACGTTACAGAGGCGGGTGCTTATAAGAGACACTGTTTATCGGCAGTTCCCAAGAATTCAATATGGCCGACATTACACTAAACTGCAGTGGACATCACACCAACAAGTAGTACTGCCAACCTACATAACGAAAGTGTTATTTCTAACCTCAAATATCACAGGGTTAAAATAACATATGTACTTTGAAACGATAATAATGCTTGGACATCATTATCACACAACACATGATGAACCTACTCACCTTCGGCAAATCTTGTTCTGCAATAACAATTTGGACAAAATCACTTCCGAATACTAAATATCATAATACAATGCACTACTATGTAGCGAACACAAAAAATAACAGAAGTAACTAACTGTAACTGCATATAAGGCTCTAAAACAATTCAAGACAAAACCACGCACGTGTGAGTAATACAATGGCGTCCACAGATTGATTAATTAATACGGCGTCTAAATAGAATCTTGTTTTAAAATTTATCGGTTGGTTTCTCTGCATTGGGTTCAAAAACAAGGGCTTCTGTGGCAACAAAACGGATGCAATAACACCAACTCTGGCCGTAGCTTTACCATGGTTATATTTTACGAGCAGTTAACGCCACTAATGCAACCTCACAGATGGAATATCACCAAATATAACTAGACCGTGCCATAGTGAAGGGAAAATTTACAGCTGGTTTTTGGGATATTACAATAAGGTGTTTCCTCTATAAAGGAACCTCAACCTGATAAAGAGGTCGCTGATCAAAATGATCTAGTCTTTCATACCCAATGTAGAATGGGACCCTGAGGACCAGGAGCGTCCATAAATAAAAACTTAAATTGCTCAGATTTTATTGCAATGTTATTCGAAAGTAGAATTGAAGGAAAACATGCGTGGTATTCTTCAAATTTTGTAACATCGGTCAGGCAAACATGTTTAATTTTTTCACAGTCACGAAATCTCATTCATTTCCATCAAAAAGCGATCCAGAATTTGGTTATACAAGGCTCGAGACGCTCGAAGACACTCATCCTCGGAAAGGGAATTATACTCTCGTGAGAGGCGCATATCCACTATTTTGCTGGCTTTTTCAAACATAAAAAACTGTTCATTCCTCTTGTTTCTTAACATTTCACAAGTGGTTCTTATTTTTGATATGCATTACTTTAAATCCAGTGACCTCTTCTGCAAAACATCGAACAAGATATCTGTCAAATAAAATATTTCATGAAACACTACTGTTAGAAACGCAAATTCAAAATTTTTCATGTCATTCAGGAAGCCTCTGGCAAGAAGAATGGAAGCATCATCAGACTATTCGAAATGTTTAGTTCTTCCGGGCTTGTAGGTCGTGGTCTAGAAGGCATGGTAGATACCAACGTTTCGCCAAATATTGCGCTTGGCATCATCAGGGTAACACGATCCTCCGTCTGCACTGGTCAGAGTTTGAATGTGGAAGCAGAGAAGTAGTGGAAGTAATCACCGTAAACGTCCGTTAAGGTTATTTATATGGGTGGGGGTGGACGGGGCATTGTTGCGCTGGCTACGGTAGTGATTGGCCAGTTGTAGGTGGGGTGTTATTACAACTGTTGTGTGTGTTTGAAAGTTTATCTAAGACCAGTATCCATGCTTTATGTACACGTAGTATTTCTTCTTTGCGATTGAAGTTGTCTTTGTGTTTGTAGATTTCTATGACTTCCCTTCGCAGTCGGGCATAGTAGTTAACTGTAGAAGACAGGACTCGGATTTCTTTAAGGTTGTCATCATGGCCGAATAATAAGGCGTGCTCTGCCACAGACGATTTATCCGTATGTCCCAATCTGGTGAGACGCTCACGTTCTTATAATCTGGTGGCCACAGTGCGCATGGTAATGTCTATGTATACTTTGCCGCAACTGCAGGGAACTTTATACACATCTGCAGATGTGTGTGGGTGGCGTTTGTCTTTGGCCGATCTCAGGTCTTTGATCTTGTTGGTCGGTCTGTAGACAGTATCAACTCCATGTGAGCGAAACGTTGGCGAAACGTTGGTATCTACCATGTCTTCAAGACCATGGCCTACAAGCCCGGAAGAACTAAACAGTTCGAATAGTCAAGACACCGGCCGTGAAAGCCTAAATACATATATATCATCAGACTGTTCGCAGGAAACTGGCTTCAAAAACATCTTTCAACTTTTCCCAGTTTTTTTTTTTTTTTTTTTTTTTTTTTTTGCAACTTTGGTGCAAGATTAGCTTTTTCCTTAATTTTTTTCTTGTGTCCATTTAAATAGTCAGACATCACGCTTGCACCATCATAACACTACCCTACTAATTTCTGTTTGTAGCCAAATGGTTCCAAGATGATGTCCAATAAAATAAACAGTGTTTCTGATGTTCTGTTGGCGCTTACATCATAGAAACCTAAGAAACGCTCCACAACAGATCCTTCAGCATTAACGTACCTTAATATTACACAACAGCTGTGTAATATCTGTCGTGTCATCTACCTGGACAGAAAAAAAATCAACAGTTTCCACTTCAGTTTTTACAAACGCATTGATGTAGTCGGAAATGCAACCCAATAGTTAACTTTGTATACTCTTTTATCTTGGAGTATTGGTTCTGTGTTTCTTTAGAACTCCTAGACACCAATGTCAGCAGTTCCTTAAAATTTCCATTAATTCAGCCTGTTGTTTCATCGTGACCGCGGAATGCTAATTCTTTCTTGCTTAAATGAAGTACTGCATCAATCACTAACTCCAAGAAAAGCCTGTTCAGACGTACATTCTGTTCAAACTAGCATTCTCCTGAATTGTATTTAGATTAACCTGACATTTTAAATGCTCTGCCGAATCTCAGTGTTTGTGCAATGAACGTGTTATATTCAACAAAGCAGCAAATCCTTGTCAATTCCAAACGTTGTTTTTATTGCTAAAATCAAGCACGGCCAACAAAACAATTTCTGCAGAGTTGGGGAGGAGCATAACGATGGAAATTCCACAAACCACGATTGTTTGAAATTAAGATTGTAGCATTTTCCTGCATGTTTCACTTCTTTCGTACCACATATTTGTAGAGATTCAGTAGGGCACCCACAATTTGAAACTTCCTTCTTATCTTCGTCTTTCCACCGTGAAAAAGGTGTTTGTAATAAAACACGCATTATATCATTGGCAGGATTCATATTTAAAGCATTACAGCAATAAACGCAAACAATAGACTATTCCATGTGTTTCACAGCCAGGAGGTAGTTGCAAGAAAGTGTTCGTTCTACTTCACCTAATGCTCCCTCCAAAAACAAACTTAAGCGAGTGACGTCACGGTTGCTATACCAACCATGCAGTAAGCTCCGCCTCTCTGAGGTTGAACAAGGAGAAAGCGATTTTCACTTCACTGGGAGCCCGCAGTAAGAATGCGCGCTTGCTTCTACAGCAGAGCACTGGGCATTACAAATATAGGCAAATAGGTAGTAAAAACCCACATACCTGCGAAGATAAATATATTTTAAAAATAGGTGTTAAAAGATACAAATATACCCCTGAATAGCCGCCCCTGCTCATAGGTAAGTTATACGTTTTTAAAATCCGCGTGGTAGGCGGGAAAAGTCCAGGAGTCACAGGGAAACTTGGGCTGGGTGTACTAGTAAGAACGTAAAATTCTTAGGCACCTACCAAGGGGTACCCCTTGGGCTATAAAATGGCAATAAGAATGGAAATTCCACTCACTCCTACCGCCGACTGCGAAGTTCGCTTTGTAATCTGTTTTTGACGTCAAAAAAATATGCAACTGATCTTAAAACTCAAGCCCTGTTTGAGCAGTTTCGATGGGATGTTTTCGGTCATCCACCTTAGTCACCTGATATTGCAGCGAGTTATTGCCATCTTTTTCCACAGCTGCAGCAACATCTCGGGGGAAGGCACTTCGTAAATGACGACGAGTTAAAACAAGAAATGGAAAGGTGGCTAGCCAGTTTGGCGGGAGAGTGGTTTGACAGTGGATTAAAAAAATGTTATCACGGTACCAGAAATGTATCGAAATTCAAGAAGATTATGTAGAAAAATAGTTACTGAATTTAGTTTTCAAAATATACACCTTTTAAAATATTTAATCGTCTTGTTTTTTCTTTTCTTTTCTTTTTTTTTTTTAAACTGTAACTTACTTTTGAGACGCCCCTCGTATATTAAAGAAACCGTGAACGACTCTCACTGACATGTTCGGCATGTCGTGGATAGAAGTAATTTTAAAGTTTTAGAAATTTAGTCTTGTTGACTAGAAAGTGGCATTCGTTTTAACAAAAGCACTTTCACGGAAATGTAGTGCATTCCTGAGGATAATTAAATCAATTACCTCCTAGATAAAGAAATTTTGTCAGATATAAAATTGCTTTAAAAGGGGTGATTGTTGAATATGCTGCAAAAATGACAAGCTTCACATCAACATTAGATTAACAGCAAACCTCAGTATATAGACGCCATTTCGTCTTTGTTTGATCGTCAACTGTTAGCCTTATGCATTGGTCATCTTCATACTGCTCACTTGAGACATTTATAGAATTAAAATAGATTTGAAGATAAACTGGTTCTAAGCTAACAGTAATTAGATTACAGTTTCTATGTCAGAAATCGTGAACATGAATTTATTTTTGAATACACTCTGTATAATGCATACTAGTACGCAATTTTTTGAATCCCCTCTTTGTATTATTAACAAATTTCTAGAGTACCAACAAGAGCTTAGTTTTATGTTTCATACAACATATTTTAATTAATTGGAACCAATAATCTGCGTTCCCATTTGTATATACTAGTTAATTAGAAGCCCTTCAGCTCGCCATTTCAAGTACCTCATTCTCTGCTGTCGATGACGAATTTTTGTACAAATATAAGTGTATATTACAGGAATACTTGAAATACAAAGAAAGGTTGTTATAACATATATGTGTGATTTTCAGTTTCCTGCACCATGAATGTATATGTGTTTCAGAGGTTTACATATCTAAAGCTTCTGAGGTTGGAGCTGCATGAATGTTTTCGAGTATGAACTGCGAACAATATGATACAGCAGTATAATAATTTGTAGCACAACAGCTTGTGAAGAGCTGTGGCACATGGTTTCGACTGCTCACTAACGGCCTGTGAATACGTCTTCGTTCCGATCTTTTTTTAAATATAATTTCATATAACTTAAAAACCGTACACAAAATTGTCTACTTATACAAAGTGGATCACCTTAAAATATACAAATTAATTTAAGTTTTTTTTTCTTTGCATTAGTCGTTGCCGAGATATTTGCTGCCACGTTTGAATTTTCTACTTCTTTATCATACATGTCTTTTATCGGATTTTTTCCTTACCCTCAGTAGGTGAATGTTGGGTAACTTACAGTTCTATAGATACTACGTTTGGTTTGTCTTTTTTCACCTTTTCTATTCATTCATCGCCTGTTATAATCTACTCTATTAAAGGACATTAAAATTAAAGAAAAAATTCAAAATAAAAGTTTTGAACGGTGCTTATCGTGTATGTTACACAGAAAATATACTGTAATGAAAGACCACTGATTTCTGTAAAAACTATTTGTAGTGTTTAGCTGCCTCTTTATCATACGGACTGGTATGAAAAATAAAATTTAATGTTATAAATATCATACAAGCGCCCCTCTAAACTTACCCTGCTCAAACCGTTTACCCCCGCATTTACTAAATATAGAAAATAATATGACAGGCTATATTTGGTGTTAGGAATGAAGAAGGTATTCATAAATGCGTTGCTTAAATCATGTGTTAAATATACAGGCTGTCCCCAACATTTCGGATCAAAATTATACAGATTACAGGGACTTCTATATTAAGTATTTTGATAGAAGGAACTATTGGTAGGAAATAAATATTTTGGATGCCACCCGATCTTGAAGATCAATTTTACAAGTTGCTTTAATTTTGACACTCACAACAACTAGAGCTCACAGCAGGTATTGAAAGTGGCGACCACCTGCCTCAATAGGTATATACATTACAAGGATGCACCCTCTCTAAAATCTCTGGTGTGTGTTGCATAGTGACAGTGGCAGATAGTAGCCTAAGTTTCTATTGAGGTTCCATACACTAGCGACAGCACATGACCACATAAGAATACGACCAGAGGATTGAGATCCAGTGATCGCGCTGGCCACGATAGGCGGGCCTCCTCTTTCAAGCCAGCGATTAGGAAAGATGCCTATTGTTCAGGTGAGTACGTGCGTTATATTGCAAGTGGGCAGAAGCCTCGTCGTGTTGGAGACAAGTGGCACTGTGTCTCACAACTCTGGCAGCACATCCCTTCAAACGGGTCGGCAGGAGATAAGGTCCTACAATGATCACATGTTAATACCAGTAAATCTCTGATGGTGACCAGACACATGGAAGGCATGTACATTGTTGTTACTTCAGATATAGCTATTGCGGCTATTGAATACACCATCACGGGTGAAAACGGTCTCATTGGTGAACAATATAGGCTGTAGAAAGTACAGCCCTGCATAATCCATCGAGAGAACTGGACTATGGGTTGAAAATCATTTGACCCCAGGCATTGACAGAGGTGCAATAATTCTCGTTCTCTTAGCATTTTCCACGTAGCAGTTTCGGAAACATTAAGATCACGGGCAAGTTGACGGGTACATTTTGGGGGCTTGTCTGTCACATGATGCAACACGATATTCGCAAATTTTGATGTTCAAATAGCTCTTTGTTTTTTTCCCTGACCAGCTCTCTGTGCCAGTCTCTTTTAAGTTCCTATCCACAGCAATGCATTTCTTCCTATGCGGATGCTGCCTATTGGGAAACCTCTCCTTAAATTCGTTCGGCCTTACAGCTGCTACGTTCTACCGCACCATACATTAAATGGTTTTCAACAAGTTCATGTGACTAGTAATGCCCCATGAGCCAGTCATGGTTTGTAAATAAAAAATTAGAAATGAAAATGTCAAGCAGTTTGTTATGAAAATGAAAGCAGCTTTAGAAACGTTACTCACATTCACCTTCAAGATCGTGTGCTGTCAGTAGTATTTGTTTCCTACCACAGGTTTCGTATGTCAAAATGTTCAGTTTAGACGTGTCTATCATATGCATAATTTTGACCATAACATTTGGAACACTTGGTATGTATCTTGGTTAAAACATTATTTGTTAAAGGAGCGCACGTTGGAAAGTTAATTAAGTCTATTGTTTGTATAAAAGATGAAAATCCTTTGACAAACATTTTAAATAGGTGTCTTTAACTTTATTTTCTATATATTAATAGTGGTTTCTTGTTTGTTTCAGGTAAGTTCTGCTATGAATTCTTGGCTATTTAAACTTCTCAGTAAGTTGAAATATATTAATCTCTATTATAGTTAAGGTAACGACCTTTCCGTGTTATGTAGACTTTCGGGAACTTAATTTTATTATTATTATTATTATTATTATTATTATTATTATTATTATTATTATTATTATTATTATTATTATTATTATTATTATTATTATTATTATTATTATTATTATTATTATTATTATTATTATTATTATTATTATTATTATTATTATTATTATTATTATTATTATTATTATTATTATTATTATTATTATTATTATTATTATTATTATTATTATTATTATTATTATTATTATTATTATTATTATTATTATTGTTGTTGTTGTTGTTGTTGTTGTTGTTAAGACTTAAAGCTAACTTGAGAGTTCACGGAGTCCAAAATTATACTTCTTTCTAGACTTGAACCATGTTAAAGAAACGCTGCTTAACTGCTACGGCTCTCAGTATACCATTCTATGTCGGGCGTGAAAATTCGTTTAATGTTGCTCAGAAGCTTCATCAGACCTTATTTTACGTGCCGTAAAGCTAAAACACGGGAACGGCACCAGCAACTTTATTTCCCTCCCGAAAATAAATCCATCGCCCTCCGCCGGGTTTAAATCCGTGACCTCGAGAATCAGAGGCTAGCATGTTGCCCTTAGACCAGGGAGGACCTCAGAGATGTTGTCCTGTAACTAATAATGTGAAGTCTGCAAAACATTACATATTCTTAACGACTTGTATACAATATGCACTAAACAGGTGGAACTTACAAAGAGAGTACAATGCTATTCACAGTAAATTAAGAAAGTATGATTGTTGTGCATACGGAGTTGTATGTAACCAACAATCCATGTCTTGAAACAGAACACACCCAAGGCGTTCATATTTCATGTCAAGGGTACATAGAAAAGAAAATGAAAGCAGAGAGGTAACGTCAAGTACGTTTTTAGTAATAATAATAATAATAATAATAATAATAATAATAATAATAATAATAATAATAATAATAATAATAATAATAATAATAATAATAATAATGAAAATATGAATGGTAATGGCAATAGTAACAATAACAATAACAATAATAGTATTAGTTTTAACAATAATGTTATTATATTATATTATATTATATTATATCATATCATATCACATCACATCACATCACATCACATCACATCACATCACATCACATCACATCACATCACATCACATCACATCACATCACATCACATCACATCACATCACATCACATCACATCACATCACATCACATCACATCACATCACATCACATCACATCACATCACATCACATCACATCACATCACATCACATCACATCACATCACATCACATCACATCACATCACATCACATCACATCACATCACATCACATCACATCACATCACATCACATCACATCACATCACATCACATCACATCACATCACATCACATCACATCACATCACATCACATCACATCACATCACATCACATCACATCACATCACATCACATCACATCACATCACATCACATCACATCACATCACATCACATCACATCACATCACATCACATCACATCACATCACATCACATCACATCACATCACATCACATCACATCACATCACATCACATCACATCACATCACATCACATCACATCACATCACATCACATCACATCACATCACATCACATCACATCACATCACATCACATCACATCACATCACATCACATCACATCACATCACATCACATCACATCACATCACATCACATCACATCACATCACATCACATCACATCACATCACATCACATCACATCACATCACATCACATCACATCACATCACATCACATCACATCACATCACATCACATCACATCACATCACATCACATCACATCACATCACATCACATCACATCACATCACATCACATCACATCACATCACATCACATCACATCACATCACATCACATCACATCACATCACATCACATCACATCACATCACATCACATCACATCACATCACATCACATCACATCACATCACATCACATCACATCACATCACATCACATCACATCACATCACATCACATCACATCACATCACATCACATCACATCACATCACATCACATCACATCACATCACATCACATCACATCACATCACATCACATCACATCACATCACATCACATCACATCACATCACATCACATCACATCACATCACATCACATCACATCACATCACATCACATCACATCACATCACATCACATCACATCACATCACATCACATCACATTACATTACATTACATTACATTACGTTATATTATATTATGTTATATCATATTATATTGTACTGTACTACGTACGTTACGTTACGTTACGTTACGTTATGTTATATAATATTATATTAATAATAAATATTTATTATTGTTATTATTATTATTATTATTATTATTATTATTATTATTATTATTATTATTATTATTATTATTATTATTATTATTATTATTATTATTATTATTATTATTATTATTATTATTATTATTATTATTATTATTATTATTATTATTATTATTATTATTATTATTATTATTATTATTATTATTATTATTATTATTATTATTACTATTACTATTAATATTAATGTACATTTTGTGGTATTATTGAGTCGAATATTTTTCATTTATTTCATTTCAAACACTACTTTGTCACTGTAAGGAAAGTATTTCATCGTAGAAGGTGATTTAGGTATACATTTTAGTGGAAGAGATCTTGGCCGTGGGCAACAGCTTTTATTTGCTTTTGCTTATAAGGTAAAGTCAGAAACACTGTACAATAGGAATATTAAACGTAAGCTTATATGGAATTATTTCGTTCTTGATATTCTAGAAAATTGAATCGGCATTTTGAAATTCAATGCCACCGTCCGGACTCAAACATAGATGTTCCGGTTCAGGCGCAACCGCTCTGCTACCCCTAAAATGCTTTGTAGTTTTTTGTAGATAGGCTTCACGGCGATACTAAATATTCGAGATGTGGTACCCAATGACAATTTGCAATTCTGCTAGTAATATTTAACCGATACAATTAATTTCTGTTGGTATTTCGAAGATCTGTGATTCGAGTCTCAACTATGACATTCAAGTTTCAAAACTTGATTCATCTTTCCATCTATTCTTTACACACAGCTTGTGTAAAAGAATACCTAGTTATCAAGTATTCGTGATGTAATGAATATTTCGTTACAATATAAAATTCTCAAACTTCAAACACAATTCTTTTCTTGCCCGCGGACATGACTTTCTGTATCGACCATTGTTTCTTTTGAAGTAGCTTCTATAAAGTACTCTTAGCAAAAGCCAAGTGTTCTATGGATTCCATTATAACACACAAACAGTTGCAGAAGTAGTTTCATTATTACACATTTTGTTGCGTAAATAACAGGGACAGAGGAAAACGACTTGACAGTGAGACGCTCATTATATTGTGGCCTAGAAATTGCACACTCTTTCCGTAACAACGAGAGCAACAAATGAATAGCGATGGTACTTCTGTAACGTCTGATTTGCTGCATTCGCATGACTTTCTCTGCTCGCTCTTATGCATACTATTCTTAAAGAAGCTTATTCTGTGGTGTGGGGTTTGGGTGTCTGTCTTACATTAAAAAAGTCTGGATTTCGAATCTTAATTAGGGTGAGTTATCCAGATAAGTTTTTCCGGGGTTTTCCTTTATCCAAAATGTAGCATAACTTTAAGCTTGATGGCACTGGGGCTCTTTTGAGCATTATTTTATCTATTACAAAAAAAAAAAAAAAAAAAAAAAAAAAAAAAAACTCACTAAAACAAAAAAGAAAAAGCTTATTCTTCTATTTAGTTTTTGTTAATACACATTACTCATTTATAAATCTTATTGTACAATTAAGAAGGGTACAGTAAACTAAAGTGGTAGTCGAATCAGTTCACAGCTTGTCGCTATGTGGTGGCTTTGCAATTAATTCTCTTTGTATAATAGGAAACAGAACAAAGGAATAACGATTTGCAGTTAGTATAGGTATAAAGTATTTGAAAATTCAAATCGATAATGAATAGCATCTCATAAATGATTAACTTCCGAAAAAGTGATGACATAACTTCAGTGGTTTAACAAAATCTACGCTTTTTTTTTTTTTTTTTTTTTTTTTTTTTTGTAAAATTTTGTCTTGCGCGGTTTACAAATTAAAAAGGTCCATTCAGAATAAAGAGGACTTCACAGATTGGCATAAAAGTCAAGGTATAAATCTCACTGTAATTAATGGTATTTTAATCAAAACCTTTATAAGGGCCTTTGAGAAAATAAAAATAATGAAACATTCTACATGGAAAGGGTATTTTTGAATGGGAGGCTTTCCTGAAACCCTTCATGTCATATTCTTGGAAGGTGCTGAGCTTAAACGCAAAGTTTCGTATTTAACTGAATTTTTGTTTCGGGGTTATGCTAATTACGGACTCAGCCACAAGGACACTTTTTCTAAAATGCTTTTCTTATGGTTTAGTAAGTCTCAAAAATTGTAATTCCTGTGACATTTCGACACAAGATTCTTTCTCTACTTAGTATGTACTTAAAATTATTGATAAATACAAGCAAATAAAATATATCTGGGAAATTGCTCAGCCACAAAAAAGCCTGACTTTAAATAAACCGTGTTTTAAGGATGTCTACATTTTTAGCGTAGTAAGCTTTTTACCATCTGTTATGGGTTATCAGTTAACACTAAATTAAGCAAAATGCCTTCTGAATGAAGAGTAGGTATTTCATGGAATATAAGCGAAAATTTAGAGTATAAATTTCATTTGCTGTGTATCTTCATTACATAGTATTTTAATAAAAATCGTTGCGGGCATTTTTTATAAAACAAAGAATTTCGAAAATGTTTCCCTGTAAAGATGGTTGGGAAATTTTCTTCAAAATGGTCGTGTCATACCTTAGGGGGTCTCACTAACCTATTTCGGTGAAGTTTTGATATTACATGTTGGGTGGAATATCTTCCAATATCTTCTCTGCCTACTACGTACGTGAAAGAAAAAGTAAAATCTTGCGCTTAAAGTAATTTAGTAAGAATCTCTATTGATAGTTAGGTATAATATATAATGAAATTGTAATTCATAGATTTCGGTCAAGTGGTTGAGTTACTGGTCATGAAGTTCAAACCGTTGTTTTTTTATGATAGCGGTTTGTAAAATAGAAAGAGAATACGATTTTACTGAGTCCTGTTATCGTAGCCACAATTCCAAACCAGCCAAATCCAAGCACAAAAGGCAATTTCTACTTTGATGTTATTGCCAAATAAAAATTCATGGACAGGCAAACTACTCGATAACTTCAGTGAGGAGCCTAACAGAATTAAAAACAATAATAAATATTAAAGCACAGAGGCAATATTCGAATGCAAATTTTCTCTTGTGTTAATTTCATGGCGTATTATTGCACTCATTAATTGGATGAGTGCGTTTTGCAGGAGCATGTAGAGGAAAAATACTCCTAAAATGATGAGGTGCTAAAGCATAAAAGCCTAAAGAGTGGGGGAAGTGATATCAAACGACGTCATGGTTATCAGCCCCACTTTATGCAACCATCGCTCTCTGGACCTGATCCCCATATCCTCTCCATATTCCTCTCTTTCACGTCACTGACAAAAGCGTAAAACAATGACATGAAATCTGTTTTACTTGCGCGCAGTTTTCAGCATGGAATTAATATGCCGTTGTAACACCTTGGGTAGCAGAAGTCAAGATCTTGGTATCTTGCACTAAGTTGGATGATTATTTATTTTCATGATCCGATACATTTGCAATATCATCCAACAGTAATACTTTTAAGTGTTTCAAAATTGCACATTGCAACCATCGAGGGTCCGGAAATGGATTGAATTATGAATTATTAGTATTTTTCCTTTTTTATTGAAAATTTGTGGAATGTTATTTTTCAAAAGATGTATAGATTATGCTGTTTGCTAAAACATTAATGTTTTAAATACTTGGTAAAAATGAACTCTGCATAAGGGTGGTTCGGTTTGCAGCTGTCAAACCGATGTAAAACTGCTTTCAAACTTCGGTTCATGATGAACCTTTTGATAATTGCATTTTTGGTGGCTTTTGGGAACTATGGTAGCCGCAAAATTCAATGGCGGCTAATCGCTGACTTTTATTATTCTTTTTCCTGTTGTAAATAATATTTAAAATATCACCGACTTTAAGCGTGATTCCACAGTGTGTTGAATTGTACAAGACCACAAGGCCACAAGCCATGATCGGATGTTGTATCGAACTATCTGCCATTAAATTTTGAGACAGCCATAAATGCTGCGACCAACGTGTACAGCAAACATTATAAGTTTAGCGCATCAGTTCATCCAAGCTGTTTTTATTTAAATTTGAAAGTGATTTATGGTACCTTGTGATGCAACGGCAATGACTCAAGTTTAAAAGGCTGTTTCTTGCGTACTTGACTGCACCTCTGTGTCGCGAGGAAAAGTGAAGTCTCGGTGAAAACTCTACTAGGTCACATTAGTGAAGTAGCAATGAAAACTGAACAGCTGACAATATCTTCGGTCTTTGTCATTGGTTACTACTACCAGGAATTCTTTGAAGGTTTTTAAAAAGAGACTTAGGTATACTGATAAACTGAAAAAATAAATTGCTGGTGTAACAGGACAGAAATTAGTACCAATAACAACAGCCTGTCTGTTTCTAACCTAACAAGTACACCAGCTAATAAACTTAGTAAAACAATACTTCACTATTGGAAATATTGAAAAAAAATTAATGTTTTTGGATGAATCAGGTGCGAATGAAATATTTTAAATGAGACTAAATAAACTTATAATCGGCGTGGATTATGTACAGGAATGGGGATAATCCATCCTATAGAGCTGAAGTACACAAATAGGGAATCAAAACTTGGTCGTTCAATTCCCAAAAATGTTATCCTTTCATTATAATGCAACTTTTCTGAAGATCTACTAAGTGGGTGTGCTGTAAATTTTGGGATATATTAACAAGTACTTGTGCTCAATTTATCAGGAATTATCAAGTATTTGTGAAATTTATTTATAAAATTACCTAAAATGTAGTTATTAGAAAAACGTCTTATTTGCTGAAACCACGGATAAAAGATTCACGTGTTAAACTACAGTCAAAGCTCAATAAAAGAGGTATAAAAATAACCGACTTCTGCTCTAAGTAAATTCTGAGATAACATGAGCTTCTTAAACACTATTCTAACATTGGAAAGATAGGGCATTCCATACCCTTTAAGTGTTTGAGAAGTCACAAATTTAAAGCATTATAAAAGGTGCAACATTTGGAGTGTTATAAAAACTAAAGTTTTCGTTGGCCAAAGGGTGGCCCTTAATTTTCCTTAACCCTTCTATGTATTTTTATTAAAATGCAATGTGTTTAAGATATTTGTATTACAAATGGAACGTATATTTTGAATTTTCTGGCTATAGCCTATGTAGTCATGTTTACTCTGGATGACTGTTGAATAACTCGTATACCGTAAGAGAAGGACAAAATCTTACTCTACAAAAAATTGTAGATCTTGCTAAAGGACATAATTTACGTCTAAATAAATTTTTTTTGGTAGAGTGAACCATTTCGCAGATATTCCTTGTTATTTGTGCCTGTTTCGGGAAAGTTAAACGTTCGTGAAGTGCAACATCGTTGTTCATTTTTACTTCCTCTGCTAGTAAGTAGGGGAAGTATTGTACTCCACCCAAAAATTCAATGTCAAGATTTCACCGAAAATATATGTGTTGTGTGTGTGTGTGTGTGTGAGAGAGAGAGAGAGAGAGAGAGAGAGAGAGAGAGAGAGAGAGAGAGAGAGAGAGAGTCTGTGTGTCTGTCAGTCTGTGGACAGCATAACTCAAAAACGAAAAGTCGGTTAAAAACCAAAGTTGGTATTTAAGTTTAATGTCTTGCAAGGTGCGACACGAAGATTTTGAAGAAAATAGCTCCACCCTAAACTACCCTTTACGTGGAAAATTTTTTGAATATTTTGATTTCTCTGGCTATAGCCCATGTAGTCGTATTTACTCTGGAGGACTTTTGCATAACTGGTAAACCGTTAGAGATAGACCAAATCATAGTGCACAAAAAATGTAGATCTTGCTAAACTACGCAATTTATATCTGAATAAATTTTCTTGTAGAGTGAACCATCTCGGAGATATTCCTTGTTATGTGTGTGAGTTTCGGAAAACAAAACATTCTTGAAATGGAACATCGTTGTTCATTTTTTATATGTTAAGCGTGCAAAGAGAACGGGATCTCAAAACTTTAAAAGATTTGACTATCGCTCAAAGCTTACTGTATTCTAAAATTCCCCTTGCACCTACAAGGAAATAAGCAATAAGATAAGTTGTACAAATGTTTATCTTAACACGAAGAAGATATAGGAATAAGAGTTTGTAAGAATGGTTAGCAAAAGAGTAGGGAAAGTCATGTGAGTGCAACACACCAGATTTTTTAGATATAGATTGTGACACTTTATCAGAAAAACAGAATATGAAGAAACAGCACAGGTACTATGCACCTTTTTCTTGTATAGCCTATAGGAATATAGTTGATCATGATGTTGTTTAGTGTTACAAATTATTCCTAACTTTATTTCAAATCAATACTACGTCACAGGGTTGTAAACATAAACTGCAACTTTTCACTCTTATTCACAACACAGGGGTACACAAATGACAGTTGAAGAAAGAGCTATAATTTGTAACAATGTGTTTCCTGCATTCACTATAAGGCGCATGTGCGCCAATAATGTGTTCTCTAAATTACAACAATATGTAATTGATTAATGTAATATCTAATTCATTGATACTAAACATAAACGAAGGAATCCATTAGTCCTGGGTTATTTAAATGTGTGGTATTTCTAATAGTATTGATAATGAGTTATTGAATGTCGCAGGAGAGCATATCTGCTGGCATGGGGCTCAATTTCAAGTGTTTGTACCGTAGTTAAAAGTTAAACTCGTCTTTGGGTCCATTGGACCCAGAGTATGCATAAAAGGGTTAAAATTGGTATTATATTTTTGTTGTAGTATATGATTCTTTGACATGAAATAAAAATAAAATATAAATTAATTATTTATGAAGGTCTTGACGGTTTGAATCATGAAAATTTGTTTTCAAGTGCGTATATAAGTTCTTTCAACTTCCAATGAAACATCACAATCATATCTCCTATCTGGTGTAATTCGCGTGTTTCTTTATAGTTTTAGGTTTCCATAACCTTCGTGTAATATCGGTCAGCTTTTGTCACACTAAGTTATATACGATGCAAATACGAGTACATAAATAGCTTACAGCTCTTCCCATATGCGATCTTCTGAGGACTCCTTTTCTGAGATTTTATGTAGATAAGGTTCTTGTTTTGTTCCGCTCGGTATACTGCTTAATTCTCCCTTCCTCTTGTTTGCCAGTTAAATACAGGGTAAATACATCTTAAAATAAGCGTCATTGTCTTGAAATAATACATAAAGCAATGTAATATATAATATTTACAATATTAGTATAAATTTCAAGTACGCGCATGTTTAGCTCACTGCTTATTACTGCCGAAATGTTTATGTTGAGAAAGATCTTTAAGGGAGATGTATTTGTACAATTTCTTAGAAAACCCTAGCTTTTATGGCTTTTTTATTTCAGATGTTGTAATTTGCAATATTTTTACTGTGGTAACATTCTCATTCCTGGAAAATGTTTATATGAAAGTTAGAAACGTGGTGTAAGATATGACAACAGTAATTGAATTTATTAAATATTTTAAGGAATTAATTGAAATATATACTAATTCAGCTGACAACTCAGAATAAATGCAACAACGTTACTGTTTACATAAATATTCTAAATAAACAAATAGATACCTATTTCAGACGCTATGCTCTGTTAGCGTAATTTCAGATATTTTATTGTATTTTCAGGTTACCATTATTTGACACCATTTCCTTTAACCCACAGTTGGACTAAGGTGCAACACAGCAAGATTTATTGAAAGAACAAACAGTGTATTAAAGGCACTATCCTCTTTAACAACTGGCATTGTCTATGGTCTACACTAGTAATTAGAGTATCTACATAGGAACATCCTTTCCCTTTTCAAATACTAACCTTCTGCACTCAAGTATTGATACCATTGGTTGCGCAATGAATTGATAGTTGTGTATCAATTCTAGAGGTAATATGATTCAGCATTGAAATGGAGTAAGCATATTGATAATAACACGTGCAATTCACAAGAAAATTGCGTTATTAGTGTGCAAAAGCCTATGTTTGCTTTAATATGTTGGTGGTTCATAACAACTAAATAGTGATTGGAGACAAACTTTCAAAAGCGCTACGTTCATGGAATTTGGAAAAAGAGCTGTACTTATGTATATATATATATTCTTAGGGGAAAATATATAAGGGCTTTAAACTCTCAAGGGAAATGAACATACAATTTAGATAAATGCTCAATTGTGAAATTGTAGGTGCAGTTTTATTGACTTTTTCCTTATTCTGCGTATTTCGCTATTTCATTGTTGTACGTACTACTGTTTTGCCTTTCCAGAAGAGATTCAGATGCTATGGAGCTATAGGTCAATAGTTTTTAAATTATAGAAAAATATTAAGCAACTCTTTTGCATCTGAATATTTTTCATACCAAATTCTTAAAATTTAAATATTCAGCAGTGCACAATTGCCTAGTCCATTAATTAAGACTGAGCATAGCAATTTATATTAATTTTAAGCTCAAAATAATGCTGATTTAGGACATTAATAATGCTATTCGATTCAGGGAGAACATGTTATTAATAGAGCAAATGATTAATTACAAACAAAAAGTAATATTGCAAGTTAGTGCGACAAATGTTAGAATAGACTGCATTATGCTCTCCTCACACGTTAAAATGCCAGGGTAGTGAGAAGAAAATTACGGACCTTTTAGTTATTGTTTAATGCATTGCCTTGAGAAATGTTATTCCAAATGGTACGCGGTTGCATCACTGATTTCCGTTTCAGTTGAAGCTAGACATTATTCCGTAGCAGGGAAACGGGTCCCTTACAACGAAGATGTAATTTAAGTCCTTCCTTTTCAGGTCAGTCCCTCGGTTAAAACGTTGCTGCTGAAGAAATTACAACGTTTGTGTGCTCCTGCATTTTTTTTTTTTTTTTTTTTTTTTTTTTCCTTTTTGATGTCCCAACCGACCAGCTTCGCTTCTTTTCCTCTTTTCCCACGTAATCGATGTGGTGGTGGGTCGGCGCGCAGTACTGCAGGAATTTCACAGCGAGGTGCTCAGTTTTTAACATCTACACACATCACAATCCCCCTGAGGGCACCGCCACCTATCTCCATGTTAAAACCCGCATAGGTTAAGAGAAAGGTAGTACCATAACGAACACACGCTGCTGAATTTTGTATTAAAGTTCATAAATTGCTTGAATCAAGCGCCGGGTATCACACGGTCTGACTTTTACACGCTGGGCGTTACCTCTCGCTGCGCAAGTATTTTGTGCATCACATTCTTTTTCACGGTATTTGTTTATGCTTATTCTTCTACATTCATTATTAATTTCTACGAACGCAATGGCTTCACTATGAGCACAGTGCACCAATGAATGTCGCTTTCTCTATCCATCTCTCCGTGGGTATGACGAAACTTTTGAACTGTGCATAGACCAAGCTCAAAGTTTAGGTATAAGGGTTTGTAGAATAGTTATTTATGATACAAGAATTAAAAGACAGATTTTATTTTGTGGATAAGTGTGATACGAACAAAATATAATCCTTTTAAACCGTGCATCATGCACTATTTTTTAAACAGCGCTGAATATTTATAGATACATTATAGATTATATACTTTTTACCTTTTTCCTGGTCATGATGGTACCGGGATGCGATGTTCAGTTGTTGCCTTGCTTAGCGTCATTGCTGAGAATATGATCACTTTTACGAAACCACAACAGTCTGCATAAGGGAGGCAGTGAAATAATAGTGTAACAAAAAATTAATAAATAGATTACAATTTTTTTCTAAACCTACTAAAGTTTTGAGCAAACTGAAATATTTATTGTATAATTATTAGTTTTTGACCGCCTCCGTACCGCAGATGGTAGCTCGCTTACCTCTGGCGCGGAGGACCCGGGTTCGATCCCCGGTACCAGCATGGGGATTTTTCCATCGCTGGGAGGTCTGGAACAGGGTGCACTCAGCCTCGTTAGGCCCCCGGGGGACCAATTGAGGAGCTACTTGATGGAGAAGTAGCGACCCCAGGTGCAGAAGCCCGCATAACTAGCCGGAAGGGCTCGGTACGCTGACCACGTCCCACTCTCCAGTATTGCACCCTACCAACGACGCCTGTGATGGGCAGATGTGGGGGACGCAGCGGCTGGGCAGCAAGCCTCGACCCTTTATGGGCTGTTGCGCTGTGGTTTACTTACTTATTACAGTTTGAAATAGTTATTCTTTTGGCGGAGGGAGTAGAAATTGAATTATTGGCTATATGACTCCCCATTTTATACAAGTATTGCATAACCGAGATTCGTGTCCTACTTGAATGAGTCCATAGTCACATTCCGTAAGAAACCAAAGTTGACATTACCGTAGTGCTAAACGCTTCTGAGCACTGAGCACTGAGTGGAAGAATTTTATACCTTTAACACTGCCATGAACTGCTAAAACACCGAATTTTACTATCAACTGTCAACAAAATATATGCATATATTAACCGTAAAATGAATATGGAATGTCTAAAAATTGTATATCTTTAATATTGTTATTCTATGTGACTGTCGTAACCTAGAAAAGTAAAATATATCTTCTCCATATCTTTTCTTTGTTGCGATCAATAAGTTCAATGTTCCTATGTCAATTTCAGGATAGTTCATAAAACTAAGATTAACCAAAGTTCCTATGTTTTAAAGATGTAAAGTGAAGATTTTTATGGAAGCTTTATTTTAGAAAATGGGCTTTTTGTTAGAGGTTCATTGTTACAGATAACGGTATGATAAAAACTTTCTGTAAATCCAATGTGAAATCCTCTTTATTTTCATGAATTTTACTAAGTGAAAAATCACAAGAATTTTCTAGTCTTCAAAGTTTTCGTTTTCGTAGTCTGAAAATGCACCACATTGTAGTTGATTTAAGTGTACTGTCATATACCAGGTGGCTCACCTCACCCGGCATTGGGGTAAGTAGGTAACCCTCTGCCGCTCGCTTCTCTTACAAGCAGAACAAAGTTCACCCACGCCACTGACTATATTTACCCCTGGAAGTTCTGGAACTCTTTTAACGCAAGAAGGGTTGTCTACTTACCCCAATGCCAGGTGAAGTGGGCCACCTGCTAAATAATATTTGTGTGCATGAGTGTGGCTATAATGTGTCCAGTAATTCGCGTACTAACTCTCCAGAACTCTATGTTCAGAGGGAAAAAAAAAAAAAAAAACAAAAAAAAACTTAGGTATAATAGTTGGAAAGTTATAGCAGTAAAATTTCTCGAATGAAAAGCCATGATATGGCATCACAATTTGTAGCTACACACTTGCCAGCCAGCTGATGCTAACACCCAGCTAATTGAGGACAATACGGGACTGATTCTGAATTATTGTAATCAATCTTCATTAGAACTGCGGAACATTGTGCAAACTACGCAACAGATTAACAAAACAGACAGCTGATAAACAAAATGCCGGTCCTCCTACTCCCTCTTCTTGTTTACTTTGTTCGTCTTCGTATTATTTTTTCTGTTTAAACACGCGCCCGCCAAAATTTACCAGTCGTGACAACAAAGAGGTCTGACCTTGACTGACGCTGGGATATGCGCGACACTTTCCGTGTCTGATGCGAGTCATTGTATAAGCACGTGTTTCAGTGACCCAACATGGATTTCAAGTTGGGACAATGACCGTCAGTTCGGTTTTGTGTTCTTCTGAAAAAAATGTGGAACTAAAACGCTGTAAATGATACAGGAAGCATATGGAGAGCAAGTTTTATCAAAAACACTGGTTTTTGAAAGGCATAAAAAATGAAAAGATGGTGAAAAAGGCCTTGAAGACACTCCGCTTCCAGGACGGCTTCCACTTCAAAAACTGTGGTGCTCAATACTATAGTAACGTCCTTAAGAACCGGAACTTGCTGGCAATGGACTACGCACCTGCTCATGAGCCGTAGCGGTACAAGAGGTAATCACTCAACTAGGTATCGAGATCATGCCCCACCCACCATATTCGCCGGATCTAGCACCCTGCTATTTCTACCTGTTTCCACAAGTGAAAAAATATCTTCATGGGCGCCATTTTCAAATCGACACAGAACTAAATAGTGTTATTTCGGGTATACTGAACAGGATGTCAAACAAGGGCTTTTCTGAGTGTTTTGAAACGTGGATAGAACACTGGAACTAGTGTGTAGTCTCAGAAGGAGATTATTTTGAAATTTTGTAACTAAATTTGAATAAAAAATATCATGGTGTCCAAAAACTGTTTCCTTAATAATTTTTGATCCACCTTCGTATTGTCTTCATAAGGATATTGAGCAAGTTAATACCGATGAATTCAATGATTATACCGCAATGGTGGGTATTATAGTTCCTTCCTGAAGTATACGAATCCGTCGAATCCTATGTATTACATGTTTTCCATAAGTGCTGCATTAAGAATAAGGAAAGCAAATAGACAATACCTAAAGAAAACAGCAGCCTACAAATGAAATCAGTCTTCCTTCTTTTTCTATTCTTTCTTCATGTTCTAATGATTATTAATATCCCAACAAAGCAGTTTTGTTACCGATTTCTAAATGTGACCACGTGGAAGTTGTACAGGGAGAAAGAACGGAGAGGATGAAAGGCAAAGACATGGGGAAAGAGAGGGTGAGGTGATTGAAAGAGGGCGTGAGGGGCAATGGGAAAGTAGAAGAGAGAGGGAAGAATTTCGTTTTTATCACCATCACACGAGCAGGTTGTCAAGTCCTAGTAACGTTCAGAGTCATTTCTCCTATGTCATGCTGTCATTGTAATTAATGTAAACGGGATAGAATAATCCCAATTTATATGGCTAATGCTTGTACAGATTGAAATTATAAACTTATTGCTTTAATACAAAATACATTTGTTTCAGAATGTAGAGGAGAAAATATACCTATGTTTATTAAGAATATAAAAATGTCGGTAACATTCCTTTAGTATTAGATACTAAAATATTTAAAGTGTAGCTCAATGTAGGTCCTGATTGGTTAACCCTAGCATTAGCAATGGGGGGAGGGGTACTTTATGCCCATCTTCTGTAATTGTTTAATTCTGCATTTCAATTTCTTGATTAAAGGCATGACGTTAATAGTTGTCAATCTCTGTTTCTTTGACTGAGTTGCATAGTTGTTTCAAAGTTTTCATTGTTAGTCTTTTTGATAAACAATGAAATGCCAAGGTGGTCATAAAGGACTGCCCCGTCGGTATAATGTGACTCATGCAAAAAATTGAGAAAAGAATAGTTGGAAAATTTTACATATTACCTTTATAAGCATGACAAGACATAATACCCAATTTTAAAATAAATTTGTTTTAAAAGCTGCTGAAATATGTTGTTACCAGTGGTGGTCACCTCTATTGGTAATATAAGCTCTGTAATAAGGATTGGCATAGTATCTAATGTGATTCATATAAAAAAGTAAAAAAGGCATAGTTAAACACTTAAATACTACATTTATAAACATGACAAGACATAACAGTCAATTTTAAGGCAAATTTGTTTTAAAAATTGCTCAGACATTTTGTTACTAATGGTAGTCAGAAAGTAATCTAAGTAATCTAAGTTCTGAAATAAGGCTTGGTAATGCTAGGGCTAATAGTTCATTGTTAGTACTGTTTCTATTACTTATGTTACTTGCCGAGAGATTTTAAAGAGTTTAAAGAGAATGGGTTCCCTTATGCCTACCTATCCTTGCTGCGATCAAGCCGGGAAAAACTGCGATCTCTCAATCCCAAATTACCTTCCCACAAGCGCAGGAGGGCTTTAGAGCGATAGGAAAGCTGTGATTTGTGGGCCCCACTATATTTTCTCCTGTCCTCATACGCACGGAAAGGATGGCCGATAGAAAGGGAATATTTTCGTTTAGAATATGTGGTGGTGTGTACATCTCTGGGTTTCCTGCACACTCCCACTCGAGTCCCTGTTCGCCATCACCAGGAGCTTGTTTCATATCAGTGGCGTGATGACCGATATCGGTTGCAATCTAACTGGAATTTAGCTTGTAAAATATTATTGTAAATTCAAGATGGACATAGGAGAACTCGTGAAGCCTGTAAACCTAGTAGTAATTAAAGGAACGTCTGTGAATTCTCTAATTTTTTATTTCAGAGTAAAGGATAGAAGTACTTGCTCATTGACCATGATGTTAGACTATACTTGCCATACTATTAGAATATGAGGAGTCATTTATTTATGTATCCTCTTTAGCACAGTAAGTGAAAATATAAAACAAGTGGTATTATAGCATACTAGGATAATTTATTGGCAGGTAAAGGAAGAACTGTGACGTTGCTATAGTTTAGGTATTTATCAGGTTATCATGAAACAGAGGAGGATTTTGGTACTTGAGTGCACATGAAGGCAATGTGCTTGTTGATACTGCTGGGGAAGCCGTGAAGCGTTGGTACTTCCACCCAAGCTCGCCAAATATTCCAATCCACCACAGGCCAAAGGAATGAATGTTCTATCAATTAGCCTTCATTTTTACGGCGGCATACAATTGTATAAGGAAACATTTTGACAAGGACCTCACATAGGAACGATAACGAGCTGAGAAATGGAAAAATACGATTTATGTCAAAATGCTTTTGGGTTTCTTTCAAAGGGTATACAATATTAAGGCAAAAATATACAACAAAGTTGTCTGTCGCATTCGTATGCTTATTACAGAATATCAAGTGATACTATTTCTGCCAACTATTATCAAGATTAACAATTGTATAAGAAGACAAACCTTCATATAGACAAATAACATTTAGGATAGATTTGAAGAGGAAGTCTTGAGATTGTGACACGCTCCAACGTTTCGCCAAGTGTTGTTGCTAATTGTAGATGTGAGGAGTCGATTGAATTAAAGAGGCTCAAGGACTAAAAACACTTCGTCAGTGTTAAATTACAATATTTAAAAATTAAATGACTGTTCCTCATCACTATGACAAACCTGGAACACAGGTTCATTGACTTTCCAGAGAAACAATACATCTACATAAGTTACTCTTTAGTACCCTCTAAATAATCACGGATATCTCCTACATTCATCGATTTGTACTGTTGCATTGTATATGCAGCAATATTTTTAATCAAATGCGGAAATTCATTTGACCATAAACAAAGAAATGAAGCGGATTAAGATAAGGTGAGCGCGGCAACCAGCCAACCAGCCCATTCCAACTTTTCCAATGATTGCTGTACTTAACTGTAAGATGAAGGCGTACTTCATTACCAGAAATAGCAGACAGGTTGTATTATAGCAAGGTCAGACAGACTTTTGCACTCCGTGCATGCACGGGGCACTACGGTAGCAGCGTGCATCTACCGTGCACGGAAACCGTTTTTTTTTTCTTCTTCTTCTTCTTGAAGTTGCGGTACTGTGTTTCATACCAAACAAAACATAAACACAATGTAATGAAGAACTTGCTTAAACACAAAACGAGCCATATCGATTACACATTAACTCATATTTCTCAGCTACTCAAGATGTGAAGAAATGTTATTACAAGTTCATCTGCAAGCAGACTTCTTAATAGAGATCTGTTTATTTCCATAATAGAGAATAACTTTTCACACCTGTAAGTGGAACCAAATAAACACAAAACTGTCACACAAAGAGTCCTCTTGACAATCCTTTATAAAACTGTATAAGACTTGAATTATATCTCCATCGCATCTCTTGATCACATCTCACATTCACACTGTAATGAAGGGGAACGTTATTTTATTAGTAATCAATTTCGAATGAAAACACTTAGCAAACATGCGCAACTCCATTTTCAGGCAATCTAAATCGCGGAACTTTTATAGAAATTACTTTAGTAGATCAGACGGAACGAATGCGCACATTATTAATTTTTCCTGTTCAGTAATTTTTACGCTTAGACATAGACGGGAAAAGATAAGTATATCTCGCTATTTTTAATTTGACGTATTCATAACATCAATTTCTCCTTAAAAGCTGCAATTCTATCGGGAAATTGTGTAACAAGAATTCTTTTCCCTAAACTCCTAAATTTAGCTCATTTAAATGGTACCTATGTAATATCTGTTAAGAACGCCAAATCGGAAATCCAATCCAAATCACTCAACTGGGGAAGAAATTGATGTTTCATTCCCATGAATACGTTTATTACTTCAATTCTCACCACGTATGACACTGCGTTATTAACATCACTCGTGGCAGCCATGCTATAACTCACTTGACTAACTGCTAGCATACTACAGGGCACGAACTTGGCTGTCACCGTGCGCACTGAGGGCAAATGCCCATCCCTGAGTGAAGTCTCCCTATCACTTGAATCTCCAGTCTAACCTGGCCGCTGCACACAGGATGCTCACCAAACACTCTGAGATGTTGCACTGACAAAAGCTTATTCTTGTATCTATCTACCTCCTGTTAAGCGAGATGAATTTTCATCACACGTTAACACATTTACGTTTAGGTATAAGAGGGACACAACAGGATAAAGCGATAAAACGGATCAGTACGTGAGAGATTTGTAATTTCCTGTTCTCTTAATGACATCAAGAAGAAAACAAATAGCATGATCCCACATAAGAAAGATATAAGTAGTTGAAAATTCAAACCAATAATAAAGATTATCTCGGCATTCAGCACACAACAAAGTTACACATAAACTGTATGCCTCAATGATTTCTACAGTTTTTCTGTAGTAAGATTTCATCTAACTATAACGTTTTACCAATTAATAAGAAGTCATTCAGAATGAAGAGCATTTCAAGGATATTCACAGAAAATGCAATATGTGCAACTTATTTGCCATGAAAATATTTCATGCATGTGGTGTTTTAATCAAAATCGTTATAGCCGTCTTTTAGAAAATAAAAAACTAAAATGTTTCTTTGTAATGCGCAGTTTGGATAAGTATATTTTCTCTGAAAGCCTTCGTTTCTTAACTTTAGAAGACCAAGTTATGTATTTATTCTACTTTTTGCTTTCAGGTAAAACGTTTTTAACAATGCTTATATATGCGATCACAATATTTTGGTCTTACTTAGGTGTACGAGAATATCTGAAAAGCAAATGTATCGCTGATGAACTTTAGATCTGTACGCCACTGCCTCTCTCGACACTTCTTCCCACCTTTCCCATTAATGATAAAAAAGGATGTGTGGGGCCGGTTGACCACCAGATGTCCTTCATGCGGTAGCCCGTTCCTCCCTTGCCACTTATTATTCAAGGTTTCCCGCTGGGAACTCACACCCTTTTCTGTGCTAATGATATTCATTCGGTAGTAGGACATGTGCCAGTGTTTAAAATTCTCTTCGATCCCAACCTTCTATTTTTTAAAATCCTTCCTCCAAGTCCCTAGCTCTGCCATGAATTTATTCTTCCTATCCAGGTTATTACAACAAACAAAAACTGCAAATCAAACAACGATACTTTTCAAAATTAAAGTGAACTCATAACACACTGAGACATCTTCAGAAAATAGGTAAAATGAGCTAAGAAAGATAGACACTTTAATCACTACAAATGTTTTATACATATCGGCGAGAACAAATTTATATTTTTCCAAAAAGAATAACTCATTACATAATATTCTCTCGTAGATATACTTCTAGACATCCGAGAGTGTGGAAAAATGAAGCAGAGCCTAAGTTTGTGTGCGTGTGTGTGTGTGTGTGTGTGTGTGTGTGTGTGTGTGTGTGTGTGTGTGTGTGTGTGTGTGTGTGTGTGTGTGTGTGTGTGAATTTTGAGCCCAACAATGTATTAGCAAAGACAGAAAGCGAATTGAACACCATTGCCGTGAGCAATTTGATACCCGAATCATTGACTGGCAAGAATAATAATTTGATAAATAATTATTGTGAGATAAATGATTGCAACCAATAAATTCCATATATTAAAATCAATGTAGAATATAAGATGCAAAAGTTGTCAGGAAGTTGTCATTAACTAGGCAATTTAAGAGTTGAAGAAAAAGCAGTTAGAACTCAGTGTAGTTAAGACAATTCCCGTTTCAGCGAAATCAAATAAACAAGAAATCCATTAGGTCAAGGCATTCCTAAAACTCGCGTTCATAAGTCAGCTTACGAGCAAATACACACGTAGATAAAGTTCGGAAGATTAGAAAGATAATAAATTTCTTAGAATTTAGCAAGTCGCCAAGTAACAGCAGCGTTTCAGATGCAAATAAGACCTCAAATTTGGCAAGAAACGTGTAAGAGTTTTGGTGAGGAGTAATGATGCAGGCGGGGCATGGGTTTTCATATTCTAGACGTTCTTGGGCTTCAGACCAGGTGTAGTGATGAAGAGCCATCGAAATGCATCCCTCCCATCATCTGGAGATGCACACTCCCGAAATGTCGATGGCTCTTCATCACTACACCTGGCTTGAAGCCCGAGAAGGCCTAGAATATATTCGTCGCCAGGAAAACTTCAGGTCTTATTTTATTTGGGACGTTGATAAAAGAGCGTATACGTATAAAATTCGTATTTTTCCTTTGTGCTTTGCAGTCTTACAAAAATGCTTGCTGTGATCGATTGTCGGCAGTCCGTAGCGTCTAAAGACCGCGCTCTGGTTATCTCATACTTACTGGTCGCCGCAAGAGAACTTTCCGATTAGTATTTCTGTGATCACGCCATCTTGCGCGTTTCAATTTTTATTAAGAAACAGTTATTTTTAAACCCTTAAGTATTGATACGTCAGAAGTTAGTACCTGTAATACTTCAATAGCTGCAATTTCCAGTGCTGGGATTCGGAAACAGATTAATTCTGTATCCTGAATCTATTGGCAACTCGCTTCAAAAAACTTATCAGTCATTCAACTTATCCGCCAAAGTAACTGGTGTACTCCATTGTTACCCCATCCATGCGTACCCTGAGAAGAAAAGATCTCATAATTCACCGCAGTAATAGTAGGCAGCCGGTCCATCGAAGACTAAGACATTGGAGACGGCGACAAAAAGTCGTCGATATAACTTAAGATGCTGTACGAGGCATATGCCTACACCAATTGAGCCAAAAATATGTAAGGATAGAAAATTCCATAATCTTGATTGAATTATTTAAACTGATTTGAGCAAGTTGACCAGGACTCAAGTGACCTAATTAGCCATGGTTCGAGCAACTGCTTAGTCTGATTCTGTCTTCGAACCCTACTATTTCTTTTTTTTAAATTAATGTCCTCCAAGGTAGTGTCATATCGGACGGTGAATGAATGAAATGAGTAAAATGATGCTGAAATGAGCCCGAGGTCCATGGAGCTTCAAATTACCCGACATTAATCCTTTTGGATAAGGAAAAACCTCGGAAAAACATTCGGATAACTCACCCTAAGTGAGATTCCGACTCGAGACCTCTTGAACGTGAGGCAGACACGCTAATCACAACGCTACAGAGGCGGGCTTCAATCCCATTATCGGTATAAAAACAAACAGTTAACAGAAGTAACATAATCCTTTAATGTAGACGACAAAAGAGCAGAATAATTATAAATAATTACAGCATTGCAACGTGCTATTAGGTATGATATTTCCTAACTGAAATTGCCTTGGAGAAGATTGGTTTATATAAACCAGATGAGAGAAGTCTGATGCATGTTCAGTATATTTTTAGGATATCGCAATGATAGCACCTGGACATGGAAGAGAAGAATTCCTGTTAATCTTTTTGTTTCATTTAATTTGTCCTTATTAACCGAGCTTACTAATCGTCCGTGCGAAAGCAAAATTAACTTAAAACTTCGTGACTTAGGAGAAATCTAAAGTTTCGGCTTATGATACAAGTCATTTTCTTTTACAAAAGTTCTATGTAAATAGAAATACATGTTTTGAGCCATACGTTTACTAGTTCTCTCAACACATTGCCTAATTACGTGACAAATGGCCACTGCCTCGCTAGAAAAGAGAAGTAAAAGCATGGAGTAACATGTTGTTAAACAGGTAAGATAGGTATACCCCTTCTACTTCCCCACACAAAGGGTAAAGGAGACACCAGTAGATATCTTAAGACAGGCATTCACAGGCCATCAGAAATCAGATGTAGCTTACTTATTGTAGGATGTAATGTGTCATAAAAGTATTTCTGCAAACATGTATCTCGATTAACAAATTGCAGTTAGAGGAAGCTTTTGTAAGCATAGCTTGTACTATTTAGGCCTATCTAAGTCTCTATTTCCAATAGGTGTATACCCTTTAAACAAAACTAAACCCCAGCGGAACAGACCTTATCAGGCCAAGGCATACCACCCAGCCGCTGCGTCCTCCACCTCTGCCCACTAAAGGCGCCCTGAGTAGGGTGCAGCACTTAAGGATGGTACATGGTCAGCACCCCGATCCCTACCGGCCTTTGGCCTTCGCGACAGGGGGCAACTACTTGCTAATAAGTGGTCTTCCAGGGACCTAACGAGACTGAGTGCACCCCGAACCAGGTCTGTGCTGGTCTACTGTTCCCAAGGTCGTGGGTTCAAACTCGGCTTAGATCGATGGCTTTTAAGTATGCTTAAAAGCGGCAGTCCCTTGTCAATAAATTTTCTGGTTGGTAAAAGAACTCCTGCGGGCCGAAATTTAAGCACATCGGTGCTGCTGATATGATCCTGACAATTTACAGCGTCAACAACAAAAAACGTTTCTTTTCTGTGTCGTGGTTGTAACAAAGGAGTGGAGCGGTAGTATAAATATAATGAAAAGCCGTGGTTTTCTTAAACATTGTGTGTTTTTGAAACTGGAACACGAAGCCTTTATTCATTTTCTTATGATATATGAAAGCTTTCTTTAGCAGGAATTACTACATTGATAACAAAATCGAGTATTTTTCAAAGCAAAAGGTAATTCAGGTCACACTAACGGTACTTTTAGTTGCGTCCTTAACCAAGAGGTCCGCGTTTAGTTCTGAAAGACAAGATTACCTCCTTTTCTCACTATTCCAACCTTCTCTCTCCTCATGCCTCGCATCCAGCACGAGAAGTGGAGGGGAAGAATGACCTAGAGGAGGAAGCTATTTCGAATATTTTTCTCTTTTCGACAGTTGGAAACAGAATGCGAGCGTTATGGAAGGAAAGGCATCTGCATTGCGGCTCATGTGCTCCATCACAACTTCACGGGTCGTTGCCCTCAAATGAAATGCTCATTTTCTCTTGAAGATGAAGATCTATCTAGGCTATGGTAAGAACGGAAGGGACGATTTATAGGTTTACATGCAGAGTTAATATATAAAAATGTGTGGAAGGTATCAGTGTCGATTCTCTCTGTGGTTTCCCTAGGTAAGTTCCGGGAATGAAATATTGCATCGTTCATTGTCCACGCACTATGTTTGCCAAACTTGACATCTGGACGAGGAAAATATTTCATTATACCCCTTAGCAGCAAATTTTATTATTTGTTTATATCGCCTGTCAATCAACTTTTCTTCAAATCTTTACCTTCGCTCTTGTTATTTTCCTAGTGATTTTTACATTTTACACACATACAATTGCATTTGTGAACATATAAACACACGTGTCTGACACGAGACTCGAACCCTTAATCCCCTGTGACTTGAAACATCAAAGTTAAGCATTTTAGTGAGCGCTGGCATAGGACCGACATGTTAAAACAGTACATTAATTGTTCATTTGAATTCAATTCCGGAAAAGGTCAGTATAATAAAATAATTGCAAAATAAACTGTTCTGACTAGCACCTTCTAATCTAATAATTTGCCCACTTGTGTGTCCGGTAGAACCCCCGTAAAATATATTTCCATGTATGTATTCCTGATTCTTTAGGAGTGAAACCAAATACGACTTGTCTCACTTCTGGGAGTCACCAATAATTATTAAATATGAGGAAACATTCCTTCTATACTTTTGTCGAATGTAGCTCAATTCACAATTACAAAAACTACAACAATCCGTTACATGCCTTTTTTCTTGCAAATATAGTAAGGTTATACGTGTTTTACTTTAGAATGTTGATCATCTGGAAGATTCTTAGCTACTTCGGGTTCTGGACGCTTCCGTCCCAGTAGCTTCCTAAAGATGACCGACCTCTTCTTTGAATCTCATAATGCTGCATGCTATATTGTATTACTTGCTTATTAAAGCCTAAGTCAAAGTGAGCACCAGTTAACATTAAAGGGTTAAACATAAAGAATAAGATGCTTGCAATATCACATTTTGACGGTCATAGTTTTTTTTTTTTTTTTTTTTTTTTTTTTTTTTTTTTTTTTTTTTTAAATTCTGATTTTAACTTCACCAGTTCAAAATATGAACACATGCTCATTTGATTCCCTGGAAGAAGGAACATTGTATTCACTTATTTGTGTAAAATTTTCAGTTAATGTAATCATCTTAAAAGTTTCTAAGAAAACTTGTCAATTATAACAGAAAATATCTCTCACAGGAAACGCTGTTTGAAGCAAAAATAGGGAAAACAAACTCTCGTATATTTTAAAAGCAAGAAATTAATTAGGGCACACAAAGGTGAACTACTTAACAGCAGTAGCAATTTTTGAAGCAAAATATCCCCTAAAATATGGACTTAAATGTATCACTTTACTTCAAAGGTTATAGAAGTTATGATTTGTTTCTTTGAAGTGGCATAGAATTCACAGTACAAAATTGTTGAAGTAGTACCATCTTTATAATACACTGAACATATAAGGTATTCTGCATGATTGGATCACTCCAATAAATAATATTCCTTAAAAAGCTAAAATATCTTATTTTGACAATTTGCAGAAATATCGAATCTTTCGATTCTCTTATTTTGAAGCGTTGTTTAGTGTATGTGTATTAAAAGACGTTTTCGCCAGGAAAATTTCTTATAGACGACCTGCGTATGAGGCTCCCATCAGCCGAAAGCTCGAACAAATTACTATATGAAAGAAAGAAGAAGAGAAAGGTAAAATTCTGCACTTTTATACGACAGAAGCTGTGACAAACAGATCCTGGACCAACACAAATCAACAACTCCGTCTCCTGGTGAACGCAGAAGCAGTATATGGATTCCACCACAAAATATGCAAGACTAAGAGTTTCCACGAACCTGGGAACAACTATGCATGTGCGTGAACTGTGTGTCCAACCCTGTGACCGTTACCACGTGACCACCTGTAGAGTTGGTAGAACTCGTTAAATAATAAACAATGTGAGCAATCAAGTTGTGATAAACAAAACGTATGCAACATATATACAACTTGTGCGTATTTATTCTATTAATTTATATATGTTTATTTTCTACGAGCGAAATCCTCACTTCTTTTTCAATTTTTAAAGTTAAAATTAATAAACTCTTTCCTTCGAAGGCTACGTTAACATTATTCAGAGCTTTTGTAATACACTTTAATATTTAGGTTTACTATATTTGTCTCTTGATAAAAAATATTACCTGAAGATGTAGAATTGAATTTCGACCTTATAAATTAGCAAGTTTAATTGCAGTGTTGTTTTGGAAGTCCTTCCCAATTTTGATCATCATAGCTAAAATAATTGAAGTCCAGAAATTGCAATTTAAAGTTTGGTTACAGCTTGTCGTAAGCAAAGGAGAATAAGAGAACGAAGATAACATTCCAGGAGCTTTTGCACACGAAAGGTATACCAGCTATTTAGCTAGATAAATATTATCTAGCTCACCATTGAGGTGATAAGACTCTCGTATGTTAAGGAAGTAAAGAAAATCCGTGTTTGATATGCTTTTCCGCTCAAGTCAAGCTGTGGGAACAAATAGATTTTATCCATGTTGTAAATGTTATAGCGGTGGAGACAATCAAATTCTATTCTATTAAAATTCTCTTTTCTACGAATTCAGAGTTTTTATAGAAGCTCCAAGTAAAGTCATAACATTATACAAAATTGAACGC